>CM073768.1:87681597-87867498 GCA_037158775.1 Hetaerina titia | reverse complement strand
GACGGTCGCAAACAAACCATGGCTAAACCATAAAATGTTAACAAAATAACATTTTTTCCATTTGCATTCCTAATGTAAGCAATTTGTGAGTTCTCCTAATTACGATATCAGTGTATCAGAGTAGGTAGTGAATCACTCTTGTTTTCCTGCAATGGTGAATTGTTTGAGGGACGAAAAACCCATGAAACTATAAGTTCGACTGTACACATTTCAAATGCTCCTAATAATATAATTTTTTCCGATCTTCCGATACGGTGCGACTTTTGAATAATGTCATCTATTTTGAGCGTATATGATTCTCGTTGAATCTTTGCATCTAGCCTGCCAGTATGGACGTAATCAACGAAGATAGGGGGGCTAAGGTCTCCCACAAAATTAGTAATAAAATAAATAGCCTTGCTATTTTCATTTTAGCAATTTCATTTATTTTGAGTTCTCCTTTTGTGTGTATATACGCCATCCCCTGACAAAATTTCTGCCTACAACCACGGCGTTCAGCTTGCGATACGTTGCATAGGAATGATGAGACGGTTTTCACGACCCGGGGAGATTCTTCCTGTATTTCATCCAATTCTCAAATCAATGTTTTCCCTTGGGTGGGAACCAAAATGTCCATATCCTAAGTTGTGGGTAGGCCACGTGACGTTAGTGCTTCATGATCCGACGCACGAGTATTACCGTCACTATCTCCTCCAAGTCGGTGGTGTCGATCCATCCGGTGGGAGGGTATTAACCTCTTCCGATGCCCCCATCCCCTCCGCCTCTCCCTCACCGCGCCAGACTCCTCTCCGGACTCTCGATCCGATCCAATCCGCACCCTCTCTCCTCGATCATCCCTCCACTTCTTCCTTCATCGCCGGTCCCTCCGATTGCGTTTGAATAATCTCCTCCCGGCGCGCGCGCGACGGCCAAAAAGAAGCGCCGCGATTGAATGCGACGACGCGGGGATGCGATTGATGACGGGCTTGTGGGCGGGTGGGGGTGGTGGTGTCGGCTTGGAGCGGCGGGGGATGATGCATCGCTCCTCGGAAGGGTGGGTGGACGCCCTCTGCCGCGCCGTCGTCTCGTACCCCATCACCCCCTTCACCTTCCGCCCGACCGACCCCTTCCTCCTCCTGCCCCCTCCGCTCCCCAACGCACCCCCTGCCCGAGGAACGATCCCTCTCCGTCCCGAGGGATACTTGATAGCTATCGCCCCCGCGCCAGCGGTCAACTCCATTCCGGCCCGCTATTCCCTCGCCGTCGACTCGATGCGACTGAGTTCCTTCGCCGCCTTACGCGAGGGGCGGTTAGGGAAGGGACATATGCAGATGTGGGGGCGCAGAAGTAAGCGAGTCCCCACCCCCAAACACCAAGGGAAACAAAAGAATGAAAATAAAAGTCGGAGGGAAAAAATTGTTTAAATGTCCCGGGAGAAATTTATGTCAAGCGAGAAAATTATGTTTTTCACTCCTATGATGGTGCCTAAATCATTGTCTCTCCTTCCCTCATTTCATAACTTGGATATTATTTGAAATTTAGGAGCGTTGCAAGCAAGGTTGGTTCAAGTAATCAACGCGGAGGTTGATTTTACAGATGAGGGTAGAGCCTGACTTAATACTAAACCACATAAGGTGTGTGAAATTCACAAATTTGTACGGTAGGAGAGTCCATTTCCTGTCTCTGTGTTGCCTGTGGTTCTCCCGGACGATCTGGTACCCAAAAAATGACGAAACACACACACTTGGGTGAAGCTGAGGGTGCCAATGATGTTACCCAGTATTGAACACGGGCTCTCCGATTAGCAGCTCGGAACTCTACCCAGGTTACCACGTCCCTTACTTAAGGTATTAGTTTAGTATAAAGTTAATGGCTGAAGGAAAAAAAGAAAAAATTTATAACAAATTATATTGGGTGTTACGATGCATGGTTTCGACCACTCCGGCATATCAAAATATTTGTACCCACCCCCGAGTTAGGGTTACTTAGACGGCAGGTTTTTTGAGTCTTCGAGTGAATTTTTAATAAGAGTCAAACAGGTATATTTTATATTAAACATTATAGAACCTTGTCATTATTAATTTACGGAGATGCATTGTTTCTCCGCTCGGGCCAAGTGGAACTAACGCTCACAGACCGCGTACAAACCCGCTTGAAACTGCTGTGCAGCTTCGTTTAGGTTGGAGGATGAAAGTTCGAATCCTGCCTCCATGTTTGGAAGTTGTGCTGGCATTTAATTGAATTTCATTAGGTTATTTTGTGGTGGTAGATGGTTGAGCCCAACGCCGGTGGCTCGCACCAGACGGTGCTTGGCTTTAAGGATTATTATTAGGTAATCTACCGGTTAAGGTAGTTTTTGGATGGACAAAACTATCAAATAAATATTTTGTGACTCCAATCAAAACACAATCCAGCAACCTACTCTACATCAGGTCTCTCTTCATCTCTGTGTACTTCTTTCCACCCTTCATCCCGTCCAACGTCCCTATCCTGTTCCTGCCCTTTCTTCGTTTGCCTAACATTCGCTTTGAGAATACTCATTTCATTGAATTTGTGCATATCTTCATTCACTTTACTTTAAAGTTAATTGAATTTTATGACTGATTTGAAATTTGACCGACCAAATTCTTTCATGTTTAAATGAAACGTTGTGACATTATATAAATTTTACTGAATGTTATTTGGCTTAATTTGAGTCAGGTAGAGAAGCACCCGTGATACGTGTAGTGGAATCGCTAAAGAAACGAGCCTGAGGTAATGAGTGACAGACCGATCATTAACCAATGGACCCTTCTTCGGAAACTAAATGAAAGAAACTTTAATCATCCCGAACGGAAGTTTATGGTCTGATACGAATGTTGTATGCAGAGCTTTGGGTGTGTTATCAATTTTTCGATAGAACTTCAAGGCGTGGAGAATAGGAAGCGAAGTTTATTGCTACGTTTTTTAAAGCATGAATCCCGCAGTTTTTTTTTAATTTTGAAACAACTGATAAGTAGCAAACTACAGAAAATCCTACACTTGCATATCATCGACACTTGTGACGACGGACTACATGGTATTCCCTATTATAGAAAATCATTTCGTTTCGTACAAGTCAACTTTTGTCTTATTCTGGTTTAATTTCGATAATGTAAGCTCTAACGAGATTCTATGATTAATTCAAAGGATTCGTTGAAAAAAATTCTCTCTTTGGTTGGATCCTGCATGGTCTGTCCCAAAAATAAGTAGATGGCCGCAGAATCCAACAGAATGGCTGCAGATCAAAGTAGAAATGACTAAAGCTCTTCGAAAGACCATCGTTGTGTATCGACGCACCCACGACAGTGCCTCTGCCAGTCGCGATAGTCTTCCCAGAAGGCGCCGACGTGAATCTTGTTCAGGCACCTGGTCGCGGTCCATTTGACGTTATCTGACGTCCCAAAATGGTTGCCTTTCAACCTCCTTTTCATTCTTGGGTACAACCAGAATTCCAGGGGTGCCACATCGGGGCTGTAAGGCGGCTGGGGCAGCATTGCCACATTGTCCTCGGTCACTAGGAAGGCCGTGTGGGACGGCCCGTTGTCGTGGTACAGCCGCCAGTTGGCAAAGATCTCCTTCCTGACGCATTTTACCATTTACCGCAGCCTTTCGGGGACTTACTCGTAAAAACTAGTGTTCATTGTCTGTCTCGAAGTCTCAAACTTTTTGTGGATAATGCCTCGTGAGTCGAAAAAGACGAAAAGAAATTAACGTTTGAGACAGACCCTGTATCCACTAGACGGAGAGATATAATACGATTCACTCAGCATTTTTAGAATGAGCTTAAATATTCGCGCCTACACTAAGAGATGGGAAGATGCAGAGAAGGACGCCTCCAGCATTAATTAATTTAGAATTGATTTTTTTAGCCTGAGACTCAATTCTATTACTCCATAGCCGTATTAAATTTTCCAAGCGGCAACGCCTTAATTGAAAACAGACTTCCATTTAGCTCCTGTCACGTCTAATTTAATCCTAGGTGTAACAATTAAGCGAAGAAATCGAGCCAGATAAAAGAGCTGATGGAAAATCCAAGGAAGCCAAGCTGCGTTAACACTTTCCGAATAATGTCTTTGCGAAATATGGCCTCTGGGAGTTCGCAGCCCTTAAATTAAAACTCTCGGCAGCGATCGCTCGCGACGAGGAGTCTGCCTTCATTAATCACGGGTCTTCGATCGAGTTAGCAGTTGGGTTGATGGGACCGCATGAGCGCAGAGATTGACGTCACTTCGGATCACGTGTCCAAGGGTATCTCACAGCGATCAGTCAATCGAAGTCGGTCGATTTTCAAGTTGATTGCGGAAACGTCAGAAGAGATGGACGGGGTGTGGGTGGTGGGATGAGGGAGTGTGAAGCAACGGGAGACCTCTTGCGCACCGGAGAAGAATGGAAATGTTCTTGACCGCCGGAAGAGACAAAGCAGAAGTGAATTTTCTTTCTTTGAAAAGGAAGTACCAATTTAAAACTGTTACATACCTTCTAATTGTGAGAAAGGTTGAATCAATCACATTTCGACCACATTTCCCATCGAATAATTGGATAAAAAAGGTGGTCTAAATGTTTATTTATGTCTTTATGCCTGGACTCTGTGTTATATTGAAAGAAATTTACAGCGCAGACTCCTACAAAAATGTTTCATGTGCGTATATGCATTCATAAATGCATACGTTTATATTTAGGTCTTGTCGAGAAAATCAGTTTTTTCCGAACTTTTTCTTCGCAAACTCTCAAGACAGAAAGAAATATGTGGTGTTAGTCCTTGAAAAAAAGTGGTGTGTCTGTGTTTACAAATACGTGTATTGCACGTACTTGTATACACACACATTGTATCGGAGGCATGCGCTATTATTAATATTTGTTCTTCTTAGGGATACGTTAAAGTTACTGTTACAGTTTCTGGAAAATGATTTTAATCAAACTCGCCAAAACTACTCTCCGCCGAGGGAATTATCGAAAAAAATTAATTGTCCTGACTTGATTAACAAATCATAATATTTTTCGACCATTCTTTCCAGTGAATTTACCTTTCTCACAACGAAATACGGGGACACAACTTGGCATGTTCTCTCCTACTATGGTTTTAATTGCCTACCTACCTTCCAAAGCAACAAAACACACTTCTACGTCGTCTTTCCCGATGGTTAAGAGCCTTTCAATTACCCTCCTATGTACAAAAGGGTTCCTGCAGCTTCTCGTTTCCTCCCCACATCGATCTCTCTCTCCAACACACACACATATATATACATATATTTTTTTCATTCATAAATACACTTGATGCATTTGTGTTTATGGCGTGTATACCAATATCTATAGAGCGTCACATACGCGTGCATCCGCCAAAGTTTCAGTGGAATTACTATGATACTTGTTTAATTTCAATATTTTGTGTATATTCCATAAATTGACAACAAATTTCATTTTATTATGCTTCTTCTCTCAACTTACCTTCAAGTATCATGAACGGAAACATAATTGAATAAACGTAGCGGATGTGGTCCGGAAGGTAATTCGAGTCACTTAGCTGAATTACTCTCCAGTAGGGTTGGTGTTAACAATTGTGCAGAGTTGTGGGAGAGGTGATTCCGTCGCATCATCCAACCGAGGTTGTACTGAACTTGACATGTCCTCCCGGAGGGAGAGATATCAATCAATGAAAATATTATCGCATCACCGAATACAACCATGCGATCACGCGCAGAAGCTCTTGCTCTACTAATTATAGACCTCACACCAATCCAATTCTCTTTCTCCTGCCTGTGTACTCAATGAATAGGAATACAAAAATTTATGCATGTTGATATTTTCCGATTTTATATTAGGTTGGATGAGGAAGATCTGAATGTGCTAATCCAATCCCGTAATCATGAAATAAATGCACGATGTTGATCACCATTATTCCGGATGCAAAACATAAGCGCATCATGAACCGGAAATTCCATTTTCCCGCTCCTTCTTGGGAGGTTAGACGCCAGTTAATGTGTCTGTTCCTGATACTCTCAGCCTCGTCAATTTCCATTTTACGTTTGCAGCAGCCCTGTATCCCACGATGAGTTACTTTTTTCGACAAATGTTTCAAATCATTGATGGCCTTTTGGATGATTACGATCGTTAAAATCAAGCATTCAACGTCGAGTAATTTTCACGGTTCGAGCCATGCGAGATTTTAGACACAAGGCAAATAAACAGACGAAACCATTTTCCCCGTAACCAATGGACTACTCCGTTTCCTGCCCTGCCGCAACCCAGCGAAGTCTCCCTGAGTCTTAGACTCTCTTATCGCCTTCTCCACATCTTTGCCGCATTTGGCGGAGATCTCCATCTTCTATCTCTCTTCCTGTTTATCGTCCTCTCCGTCCGTCCCTTTTCTCTCCGCTTGTCTTCCTTTCGCCGCTCGCTCACGCGCTAGAAATTCATCAGTCTGTCGCGAGGGGGCAGCGCAGACGAGCTCAAGGAAAGCGCACTAACTTGATGAGCCTAATTTTGAGTTTCGCGGGTGGAGTTAGTCATTTTGGGCTTTCGTCGAGAAGAATCCCTCGCTGGACAATTAGGGGCAGTTGCCCTCTTATTACGACTCGAAATCTTATCTGTCGGGCATCTTGTGGAAGCCCTAAATACTTCGAGAATTGCTTCTTGTCTATCCCACGCCTTGCTTTTCGTTCCATGCCGTCGAAGCTGTAATCGACCGCTTTCTCGCTCAACATGGTTCTCTTGGCGACCAATTTCAAGCATCTTAGATAGAATAAATGAATTTCAAAACTGCCGCGATTCACTCGTCTTGCCTGCAGAATATCTTACGCACAGGTACGCGCGTTCGCTGATGTGCTACACCGGTCGTTGAATTTTATTTTTCACCTTAGAGGAATAATTATTTGGAGTATATCCAATTGATGTAACATATCTAATTGAAATTTATATTGATCTTGGTTGTAGATGATGGATCTGTGTCTTTGTTATCGTGACAGTAATCGACCCTAGGGTTGGTTTTGATGTGTGAAGGTACGAGATCCTGGTAGAGGATTGATCCCTGCAGTAAGCCTTAAGCCTCGTGAAACTCTGTGCAGCCATTGTGTCCCAAGAGAATCTGACTCTAAGAAAATTGCACCGCATCGATATGAGGAATCTTAAAACTTTAGTAGAAATATGCTAAACATTGAGATAATAGCATTTTTGGGTGTCGATGATTTTGCATTGAATTTTATAACTGATTATTGTAGAAGAATCACATGGCCCGATCTTATTTCTAGATTTTATACTACCTACTCGTAATTCCATTATTATTGGTAATTTTGTAGTAATATACGGTTTTAAACCGTAACTAAAGTTATTTTCCTTACATTTAAATTGTTTAAAAGAATTGGTGCAATTACGTATACGTTATCATCATCTTATTCAATAGGAGAGAAGGAAACATCGGTCAGAATATGAAATTTTCTCAACATAATTTTTTATTCAAATGATCATTTTTGTCTCTGAAAAAGATTAACAATCCATTTTTACTGGATGATTGATATTGAGAAGGGTGACTTCTGTTTTCCCTTTGAGTAATGAAAGGTTTCCAGAATCGATTAGACGGCTTCGCGATTGCGGCCACAGCGCGTTAGTGTATTTTCCTGGATGTTTATAAATGTCTTATCACAAATTAGTCAAGTTCTTAATTGCCTCCGGCACGATGAGGAAGGAAGCGGTCCGAGCGGCAAATTCCGCCGCCTTCACGGGGAAATTGGACTGACTGACAGTGGATGAGGCCCGTGAGCCGGAAGGAGGTGAGAGAACCCCTAAATTCCTCGATACTAATCGCGATGCCCGAATCGAAGAATTCGCCCTAGGCGTCGTCCTGCTGCCGACTGCGTGGAAACTTCACGGCGAAATTAAGTATCGTCCGCTATCGCACCCACCAAATCTTTCTTTTGGGAGTGCTCGTCGGCAAGGACAGACTTCGTTTCCCGAAGCTTCATTTACTCTTGTTTTTGGACCGTAAACAAAATGATGTATGGACGTAAATGGACGTAAATGGACATAAATAAAAAATGATGTATGGATGTAAATATAAATTGGTTCGATCGTAAAACTGCATGAAATATAGCATATGCCCAGGAAAGCGGCGGTCAAGGAAGGAAGGAAATATTCTTAGATGTCTCGATCACCCACGTGATCTCTTTCTTCAGTCTCCCCCTCAATTCGAAAAATTGGATAAGAAGACTTGAAAAGCATGATCCTTTTTCTGTTAGGGTAATGTTTTGGTTTTCACTTTTCATTATAATAAATTAGTGAGTTCTGAAGGTTTTCTTTGATTTGTTGGATGTGTTTTGAGATAAAAGTTGTTCCATAATATTTCTCAACTGCCGAGCTCGGTTTTCAATTTACTAAGGGCGTGAATATCAATAGTGAAAGTGTCGCGATGAGAATGACTTTCTAGCACGTCAGTTATTCATCAAAGGTGTTGGATCTGGTTGATTGGAAGAAGAATTGGTACCCCGGGATTTAAATTGAATAATTTTATTGGGCGTTCCTGTAAAACTTGTAAGTGGAGGATGAGAATCAGACTAGTGTTTGGATGATCAGAGCACCGTATTGGACATCACATTCGAAAATAGGTTGTAACATCAGAATAGTATTATTTTATAATCAACATATTCAGGCGATATGTAGTGGAAGTTTGTCATTATGAGAAAAACAAATTTTAACAGCTTCAGGCGTAACTTTGTGGAATTCCTTCATGACGAGGGTAAAAAATAAGAGAAACTTTACACTTCCACGCACTTTTAATGTTCTACGACCATGGTTTCGATGCTGCGCATCATCATCAGGTTCCCCTGACCATGGTCGTAGAACTTTAAAAGTGTGTGGAAGTAAACAGGGAAACTAAAGAAATGGAGAGGTAAAAAGAGGAAATTTAGGAAAAGAGGAAACGTTTGCGTTTTCTCGATAGCTCAAGTGCTTACAGCATCGGCCCGGCAAGTCGACAGATCCGGTGTTCAAGTCCCAGTACAGGAAATATTTTCTCGCTCGTGATCTGCTCGATTTCGCCTTCCTCACCTCTCCAGTGTTCATCCTTTATATGTGTTCCTATCCCTTTTCCTTATATCTATTTCCGTGTAAATGAATATTTGTTTGCCGTATGGGGAATAATGTTTTTAAATAGGTAATTAGCGTAGGAACGCAGTGTGGGGGCAATAAGCGGATTTTGATAGAGAGGAGCAGATCTGATAAGCAGACATGTTTTACATCGGATACGGTTGCAAGTAGCGGAAGTATGTGGAAATTTATCAGGGTGGGCTCCAAAGGGTTGGTGGATCTCAGAAGGTTTTTCAGATTGTCGGCTCATCTGTATGCGAGAGAGGGGCATTGGGGCGTTAAGGATTAGGTAGCGTTATTGTCGTGTCATTTGGAAAAGAGTTCTTTAAGAAAGGTTTTCAGTCTGTGGGATCCGGGGAAATAGGTGGTGGAAAGGTTGAGTCCTGCGCCGGATGTGGGGTTGTTTCTCTGTAATGTGTGAGGTCGGGTGGAGCGGTGGATTTTATTTTGTAGGAGCTTTTCTGGGTAACCGAGTTAGTGGAGTGCATGGTGTAGATTGTGGAGGTGCATGTTGAGGGTAGCTGTGGTGTTGCAAATCCGGTGTTATCGGATAGAGAGAGAGAGTTCGGAATCGAGTGTTTGGCGTAAGAAGGGTGACAGCTGGTGAAGTGTAGGTATTGATGATGGTTAGTGGCTTTGATATGAAGTGAAGTGGTGAATTAGTTAATGTGAAGTGAGATGTCTGTGTCAAGAAAACTGATGGTGGAGTCTGAAATTGAAGTAGTGATTTTAACTGTGAAAGAAGAATTGAAGGTCGATAAGAAATTATTGAGGTACTCAGAGCCGTATGTCTAGAGAATAAAAATATTGTCTACGTAGCGGACCCAGAAAAGAGGTTGGACAGGTTCCTGTGAAAGAGAAGCCTCTTCAAGGTGGCCCATGTAAAGATTGGCATAGGATTGTGCCATCCTCGTTCCCATCGCTGTGCCTTTGAATTGAAAATAGAAACAATTTTGGAATGAAAATACGTTTTTTGTCAGGACGAAAGTGGCAAGATTGAGGAGAAAATCGGTCGAAGGTCGCTGGGTAGGGGGGCGTCGAGAAAGATTAAGTCCGAGAGAGGATAAGCCTTCTACGTGGGGAATAGAGGTATAGAGGGAAGTAACGTGGATGATGCCCATAAGTAGTTTGGAGGTGGAGAAAATGGAGACATAATTTAAACGGTGGAGGAAGTGATCTGTGTCTTTCGTGAAGGAGGGCAAGGAGAGTACAATAGATTGTAGGTGGTGGTCAAGGAATGCGAAGATTCTTTCTGTAGGAGAGTTGAAACTGGAAACTATATATATATAGTCAATCAATATAAATATAAAAATATAGTATAGTGAGTTTGACCTGAAGAATGCCTCGGAGTAGGCCGACAGCTTAAACAATCTACAATGTGGGAGTTCTTTTACGTGTTATCTATTTTATTCTGTGTTCTATTGTGCTGTCCAAATGTTATATTGCTCTCGTGAGTACTTCCCCATAATCGATATATATATATATATATATATATATATATATATATATATATATATATATATATATATATATATATATATATATATATATATATATATACACACACAGACACACTCAGATTTTCACACAAATTTTCTTGGACAGGACTTGAACCACGGATCTTTTGACTTGCCGGGTCGATGTTCTTAACCACTTGAGTTATCGAGCAAACGTAAATTTCACTGAAATCTGTGGTGGGTCTATGCAACCAACTGCCAGGATATAAAATTCGGGAGCTATTTTACCCACCAAAGGAGAAACTGACGAGCACACAAGAGAAAATGGAAGTAGGAAAACCTTCAGTTGTATGGTCATATAAAGTCTTAGAGGATAGGAACAGTGCGTTTCGTTGCACTCATAGCCAGATGAAGTGAACGAGCCACATTGGCCGAACACACATTGAAACATGACAATCCACCAACCCGGTGTATGCACTACATATATATATATATATATATATATATATATATATATATATATATATAAACTTGGAAAAGACGCTCTCCGGCGACGCACAAACACACAAACACTAACACAAAAAACACTACACACATAGAAACATAAAAGAAGGACACTTACATTGGATATTTACGTTTCGACGGCACGGCCGTCGTCATCAGATCTGATGACGACGGCCGTGCCATCGAAACGTAAATATCCAATGTAAGTGTCCTTCTTTTATGTTTCTATGTGTGTAGTGTTTTTTGTGTTAGTGTTTGTGTGTTTGTATATATATATATATATATATATATATATATATATATATATATATATATATGTATATATATATATATATATATATATATATATATATATATATAATCTTGAAAATGACGCTCTCCGGCGACGCACAAACACACAAACATTAAGATAATAAATATTACACACACAGAAACATAAAAGCAGGACACTCACAGTAGATATTTACGTTTCAACGGCACGGCCTTTCTGACGACGACGGCCGTGCCGTCGAAACGTAAATATCTACTGTAAGTGTCCTTCTTTTATGTTTCTGTGTGTGTAATATTTATTATCTTAGTGTTTGTGTGTTTATATATATATATATAAGTATATATCAGAGATGAAGAGTGACCTGATGTAGAGTAGGCAGTTGTGTCTATCGAAAAACCTACCATAACCGGTAGTGATAAACGAGCCTCGTAAGCCTTGAGCCGCGATATATATATATATATATATATATATATATATATATATATATATATATATATATATATATATATATATATATATATATATATATATATATATTCAAACATAGAAATAGGTATAAGGAAAGGGGATAGGAAAACACATAAAAGGCGAACACAAGACATGTGGGGAAGGCGGTTTTTGAGCATATCACGAAAGTAAAAATATTTCCTTATCCGGGATTTGAACCACGGACCTTCCACTTTCCGGGCGGATGCTCTACCAGTTAGCTAATAAGGAAACCTGATTTACATTGAGATCCGTCCGCCCGGAAAGTGGAAGGTCCGTGGTTCAAATCCCGGATAAGGAAATATTTTTACTTTCGTGATCTGCTCAAAAACCGCCTTCCCCACATGTCCTGTGTTCGCCTTTTATGTGTTTTCCTATCCCCTTTCCTTATACCTATTTCTATGTTTGAATGAATATTTGTGCGCCGTATGGTGGGATTTTCAAGTTTGAATATATATATATATATATATACATACACTTTTTTGGAAAACCCACAAACGTGTAATGTAAGTTCACTGATAGTCATAACAAACATAGAAACCAAAACACACAAAAGAGGGACTCACTGGTTCTCGAATTTTCGGTGGTCCAACCACTTTTCTCAAGAGGAATTAGGAACAGAACTCAACTTCTGTTCCTAATTCCTCTTGAGAAAGGTGGTTGGACCACCGAAAATTCGAGAACCAGTGAGTCCCTCTTTTGTGTGTTTTGGTTTCTGTGTTTGTTATGACTATCAGTGAATATATATATATATATATATATATATATATATATATATATATATATATATATATATATATGATAAGGAAACATTTTTACTTTCGTGATCTGCTCAAAAACCGCCTTCCCCACATGTCCTGTGTTCGCCTTTTATGTGTTTTCCTATCCCCTTTCCTTATACCTATTTCTGTTTGAATGAATATTTGTGCGCCGTATGGCGGGATTTTCAAGTTTGAATATATATATATATATATATATATATATATATATATATATATATACATACACAGATATATTAAATTTCTACAGCACAATAGAACACAGAATAAAATAGATAACACGTAAAAGGACACTCGCATTGTAGATAGTTTAAGCTTTCGACCTACTCCAAGGCCTTCTTCAGGTATACATATATATGTAACGGAATCGTGGTGACGTATATAACCACAGTGCATATGTAGGGATCTAGGAAATAATCTAGGAAGTAGACGTGGAGTGGTGGGTAAAGTAGTTGGAAAATAAAAGAAAGGCAGAGGAAGCAAATATAATATAATATGGGTGAGCCTCAGGCGTCGTCCCCAAAACGACGCGTGATTTATGCTCGGAGGGTGTCGTCGCATCGTTTAACATTCACCCCGCTTCTGTTCAAGTGACGCCCATTGGTGCCGAGAGTTTTCCGTTCACATGGAAATATTTCCCCCCGGGTGAAGGTGATGAAGGACCGTTTCGTAACGAGATAATATCGAAAGCGCGGAGTTGGCATACGCGTGCTCGTGTTTGCATACGCGGTGTAAAATCAAAAACAAGATCCGAACTGAATGCACAATGCTCGTCTTCCCTACATGGACTTGGGCCAATTGGCCTTTTCACTCGACCGCCACTCGGTTCGATCCGCAGGTATTCTTTTCGGTGGCTATCGTTTTGTAAATATCGCCATCGCGAAGTAGACTTTTCAATAAAATCCACATCGCTGTTTTCTTTTTCTGGGTTGCGAGGCTCGAACTCGGAAAAGTAAAAATTTCTCCTTCGTTTGACAATTAAGTGGAACAAGTACCAATTTAATGGTTCCTCGCAAGGAAACGGATTATCGCAAAAAGATCAGGATCACCTTTGCGGGAGTATGAGGTCTACATTTGGAGTGGGAATTCCATTCTTTTGATTTTGATGGCAATCACATACCTACTCTGTTTGTGAAGTAACGAGAAAGACACCTTAAGACTTTGGGACGAACTTTTAATCTAAAATACGCATACATTGTTTACAATTGTTTAATGGTGTTTTAGGAATCATGCTTAATTATTTTTTACGCAAGCGTCACTATTCCCTACGCGTGATTTGTGGATAATTGAAAATATCTGCTGCAAAAATTACCATTGAAGACGTGATCATACCATGCATCTACCATAATTCCGTAGGACCCAATGCATGACAAATTAAGAAAGTATTACTAACATCAAGTGCGACCATTTTTTCTTCTCCCAGGATTTTTATTATACTTAAATGGAAAATCATGTAAATAAACATCATGTGTATTTATATATGCGTTATTATTTATAAATACACATACCATATATGCAGATATGGTGTGTGTGTATATATACATACATCATAAATATATGTATGTATGTGTATATATATATATATATTTATATATGATTTCGTCGAAGTAACACGGAAGTGTTGAATAAAAAACTTTGACAGCAACAAACAATAAAAGGACACATAAAAAGAACACTCACACGTAATTTCTGGATAATTTCGACGAAATTGAGCTCCGTCTTCATCAGAAGAAGCAGTAGAACTTGAATTAGTTCTACTGCATCTTCTGATGAAGACGGAGCTCAATTCCGTCGAAATTATCCAGAAATTACGTGTGGGTGCTCTTTTTATGTGTGCTTTTATTGTTTATTGCTGTCAAAGTTTTGTATTTATATTTATTCACATGAAAATAGATATAAGGAAAAGGGATAATAAGACATATAAAGAACGAACAAAGGAGCACTTGGCTGAATGAAGCCCCCAGAGATTACAGTGTAAATTACGTTTCCTCGATACCTCAAGAGATTAGAGCATCGGCTCGGCAAGTCGAAAGATCCAGTGTTCAAGTCCCGTTCAAGGAAATATTTTTGCGCTTGTGATCTGCTCGATTCCGCCTTCCCCACCTCCCCGTTGTTCGTTCTTCATGTGTGTTCCAATCCCTTTTCCAAAAACTATTTACATGTGAATGAATATTTGTCCGCCAAATGGTTCGTGTTTGAATATGCATATATGTGTATATATATTGACACTTATGTGAAAGCCTCACGGATATGAATAATAATGTATATGATGTTACCACTAGTGGACAAAGACACAGAAACACAGGCTCTCCTTCTATCTATCTCTATTCGTCTATCTCCTTTAGACATATGCCTCCTCTCTCCTCCCCACTCACGCACCCCCCATTTCTATATCCTTCCGAAGATTCATAAGCCTGGAAATCCTAGCCGTCCGATTTATCCTCCCGTAACTCCCCAACGGAAAGAATCCGCATTTGTAGACCACTATCTGCAACCGATAGTCCATTCCCTACCGTCATTCACCAAAGATTCATACCATTTCCTGAAAAGGCTAAAATCAACCTCCCTCCCTCGAGATACCGAGATTACTATAGCCACTATAGATGCCACATCCCTTTGTACATCCAATCACCACTCAGAAAGTCTCTCCGCTCTCCAATACTACCTCTCCCAACGCCCAGAGCCACACATACCCAGCACTGAATTTCTCCTTAGCCTTTCCGGCTCCATCCTTACCCGTAATTTCTTCTCTTTTAACAATAAATTATACTGGTAGATCAAGAGTTATAACATAGACAGCAGGTTCAGCCCTCCCTATTCAAACATCTTTCTTGGCCTCGCAGAGAAAAAAATCTGGATAAAACAACCCCTGGAACCTCTATTGTGCCTCAGATATATCGATGATATTTCCTTCTCTGGCCACATGGTACTGATTCCCTGAAAACGTTCATTTCTGACCTCAATGCTTCTTCCCTTGTCCCCTTCAATTCTCCCGTTTCCTCCTCCCAAATCACCTTCCTAGATGTAAACGCATCATTAATAGACGAAAAATTTCACACCTCTGTACATATAAAACCGACCAACAAACAACAATAATTGGATTATAACAGTTTCCACCCATATCGTACCAAACGCTCCATTCCTTATTCCCTGTCCATAAGGGGTCACAGCATCTGCAATGACCGCGACTCCGTTGATAATATCCTCTCAAATCCACACCATTTCTTCCTCAAACGAGTTTATCCTGAATCCCCCTAAACAAAATGATCCAAAGATATGCTTACACTCCCCAACCTTCCTCCACCGCGGAAACCCACCCTCTTTCAATTTGCACCACATACTTCCCTGGCTTATAATCTCTGCGGTCAATCCTAAAATACCTGTTCCTTATCCTCAAAAACCATAATTCCACCGCCAACCTTTTTCCCGAATGTCCCTATGTTACTTTCAAACGCCCCGCCAATTTATCAGAACTCCTCCAATGACTAATCCACTCCTTAAATCCCCACCCCATACCAAAACCACTCCCGCACCCTAAAATAAATCTAGATGCAAAACATAACCTATTTTCAAAACCAGAATCCCATCCCTCTCCCACCCGATTTTTAACTCTCTCCCACCAATTCCCTACTCCTCATGTACCTCCAGCAAATGTAGTTTACCTTCTGAAGAACCAACTTTGCCCTGCCTTTTATATTGGACAGTGTACCAGACCCCTCAACTTTAGAATCAATAACCACCGGGCCTAATGCAAGAATTCTTCCCTGATTGGAACGCTCCCAATCCCCAAACACGCCTTCGAACACAACACTCCCTTTGATAAATGCTTTAATGTATCCATTTTAGCATCCCTCTCACCCTCTGACCCTCCAATGAAACTCAAAACAATAGAGCAGACGTCTATCTGGCTCCTGGATTACTGGAATTGCCCAGGTATTAATATTGGACATTAATTACCACGATCTTCACGTATTTTCATCCCCCCTCCCCTCCCAACACCTTCCATATCATTCCCATACTTCTAAAAACCCCCCTCCCAGCTTTTCCCCTTGCAATTCTTTTCCCATCTTCCCTTTCCATCCAGCGTTTCTAGTTCCTTCTTTTCCTCAGTTCTTTCCTTCTCTTCCTTGAGAAAGGTGGCTTGGACAACCGAAAATTCGGAAACTAGTGAGTTTCTTTTCTTTTTTGTGTGTTTCTGTGTTTTTGTCTTCGTCCGCTAATTCTAACTTTATTTGCATCATTATATATATAGATATATATATATATATATATATATATATATATATATATATATATATATATACACACACACACATACATACATACTGATATATACCAATGTGTGTGTGCGTGTTCATGTTTGTGTATGACTGTTGGTGTGTGTGTTTGGAAAGGAGAACACGTAAAACACGTTGACTTTGGTGATCGCATTTATAACTTTTTCGTTTCAACTCTACCAGGCAAGAAAAAGAAACATAAGAGCAGCGATACCAATTTACCGGAATGGTAATTTACGGCTTCTTTTCGCTCCTTATTTTCACCTCGCCCGCTTGAATGTCACC
The DNA here is from genome assembly GCA_037158775.1 of Hetaerina titia. Classification (NCBI taxonomy): domain Eukaryota; kingdom Metazoa; phylum Arthropoda; class Insecta; order Odonata; family Calopterygidae; genus Hetaerina; species Hetaerina titia. The sequence goes on along the minus strand of CM073768.1, from coordinate 87,850,364 downwards.
GTTTTCCACGTCAGCACGTCCCCATCAGCAAGTAAGCACCCCCAAGGTAACAAACTGGATACTCCAGGGTTCAGCGGGCCGGACCGGGTGCTATTCCATTACTCGTCGTCTCCTTCCACCGGAATCATAAATTTATCAGGGAGGAGGACCTTCAAATCAGACACGCGGTCCTCTTAAACGTCCCTTGATGGGATACTGAGAATCACTCAGTTTCGCGCCTTCATCAGTATCGGCGGTGATCGTCCTTGTAACTTTCTCGAAATCGGCTCGCGACGGATCGTCCAGATTCTCCGAAAGGCAATTATGATAATGGGAGCAAAACCATTGAGACTGAATCGCTAGCCGAAAAGGACCAGAGCCCCTGGTTGCTCGGCGTGGGAATCAATAAAGATCATTTTTTACTCAAGTAAATCATTACGTTCAAGGATCAATGAAATTGCTTCCATTTGACTTTAGGACACATCGGAGTCGATTATTAACGACTCACCCACTTTTTCCTTTTCCAAAATGTGACAGCTAGCATTTTTCCTGACGAAATATTTATTTTTGTGTCAGCTAACGTGTCTAATCAGGATAATATTGCATTCCTACAGATTCTGCTATGCTCGGCTACTTTATTTGCTATGGCAAGTGTCAATTGTTGAGAGAGGCTTCCAGTTGTGAAAGTCACGTTGCGTAATAGTTGAGACAAGTGGTTGGCACTCAGTGGTTTTTGATTGCCAAAAATTTGCATTTAAATGAAATTTATTTTTTATCAAAAACAATCTGAGATTCTTACGATGAATGGCAAGCGGAAAAAATCTAAATTACCTTTGTAAATATCTCTGCTTTGAATATTTAGGGGAAATCTGTGGTTGGGTGTGTTTCGTTCACAAATTTTGAGAAATTTTCATTTTGGATGAACTAATTTTCGAGGTGATAAATGTTTAAAGATATGGAACACCATTATTAAATCCGCTGTCGTGTGCACTGAAACAATTTCGTTTCTATAAGTATCAATATTGATATGTCGTCAAAAATTTTGATTTATTTTGTTTAACCCTTACGTTACATGATAGACTTCCACCGTAATATCATGTATCTCAGACACGAGAATCACATTTCGATTTAAGAAACCACAAAGATGGCATAAAAATAGCCTGCGGCTTGTTAAAATTGTCTGATAGAAATCCGAAACTGGCTCGCGGCTACATTGCTAGCTACGTTAATTACTGCTGCTCGCATTATTTCATAGACAGTGGCAAAAATGGAAGATATAATAGGTATCTTACAAAACAAGGGAAAAAAGAAAGGAGTTTCAAATTAATGTGGGTTAGATAAATCAAAAAAAAATGAGAAACATGCAAGCCTTAATATACCTATGTCACTGTGTTCATGTCAATAATAATTTTTTGTGGGTACGCGCAATGCGTCTGTCATACATTTATTTAATGCGGAGGAAAATGAAGCATTTAAACCATGATATTTTTTTCCTCTCAACGTAAACATTAGTGAATTGAGATACAGCCCTGGAAAAGTTCATTTAGATTAAATATTATAAAGGAGTGACAGTGATTACAGATTGATTACCTTGTTTGTAAAAATCATTGCAAGAAGATACAAGGTATCTCAAAAGTGATATCCATATCATGGGATTCATCAAGGCCGCATACAATAAAACAACATTAAAAGTACCTGCCTATTTTGTTATCTGAACAAATCAGTGCAGAATACATTACAAGTAGAGTCAGCGATACGGGCCGCCGGTTTGTGTAGGTTTACATTTTTCTCATCGGCGTCGCATTGACGAGTGTTAGGAGTTCACGTGGAGCACAAAAGTTAATGGGGCATCAGGGTAATTGTCCTGAAATTCGACCCTACGCTTGCGCTTTTCCCTCTGAAAGAGTCGGTGCGCGGCAAAACAAAATTGACTCAACTGTGATAGCGATGGAGTTCGCTTTCCGCTCACTGAAGATACTCGCGATCCCCCGACTGCACCGGCCTGCTTACATCGGATTCCCATCACGTCCGACCAAAATCCTCGCGGACCTCGCCTCATCGGAGTTCGCCCGTGGGAAAGATGGACATGCATATCTCCATTTGGAGTTAAAAGCACGTTTATGTCTCCGCCACTGGTTGTTCTCCGCGCCCCCTTCCCGCCGCGTCCTCTCACCTCGCCGTCGGGCGGACAATAACAGCCGCTGAATCCAAATCGATCCGAGTGACATTGAATATCGCCTTCCCCCGGAGGATGTGTCGGTCAGAAGTGGTTCCCAAGTTCGATCTCTTGACCTCAATCCCCTCACGTCTATTCCGAGTGCGCCAACATCCTCGAGGTTGTAAAAGATTGGCGCCATGGCAAAGAGAATTTTCCCCCCACTAGTCTTGTCATGACCAAGGAAATTACCTTTCCTAGGATGGGAAACAATCTTATGAAACGTGTTTCAATGAAGCCCAAGCCCATTTTTTATCTAGACTATTTTGCTCTTAGGCCATAAAAACTGGAACAGGGGGAGCAATTGACGTATTTGGACGGAAAATAGGCGTAGAAGTCGAGAAGAGAATTACTTTGTCGAAGGAAGGGATTCCAAGGAAAACGAATATGGCGTGCTAAGTGCACTAAGGACAGATATAAAGTAAAGATTAGTAAAACTTTAACGTGGAATATAGTGCTTTATGATTGTGAGACCTGGTCTTGGAGCCATGAGGATGAGTTTAGATAGGAGCCTTTTGAGATGTGGGTGTGAAATATAATGGAGAAAATAAGTTGAAAAGAAGTAGACTACCATGTTCTCAATATGGTGCGAGAAGAGAGGAAGTTGCTGGGGAGAAATCCGAAAAAGGCAGGGAAAGTGGATGGAGAGAATATTGAAAGGTAGCGGGATGTTGATGGCCGTGATAGAAGGGAGAGTGTTGTGTAGGAGAGAGGTAGGAAGAGAATAGGGCAGTAGGGAGGTATGAGGAACCGAAGAAGGAAATAATCCAATCCGTTATGCAGCGCATAAAAATAGGGACTCACCTAACAAATAATCTAATGTGTAAAATACCTAAGATGTTGATGATTTTTCCTTAAGTGACTCTCTTTTAAATATACGCACCAGGAATTCAAAATCTGAAGTATCCTTTCACTTTAATTGTACCATACTATCATGTCGTTTCCAACAACAATTTGAATACGAAATTATAGTGTTATATTTTAAAATGGTGTGTTAAATAAACATATGACTTCGTCCTTTGGTTTCACTCCTGCTCATTTGCATTCTAAACCTTTGACTCGTGTTTATCTCCTCTCTGTTGGAAGAATGGCGAAATCTTTCGGTCTTTAATTTTGACCTTGCTCGAATGTAAGAATGAATTATGTATTATGACTTTTGCATTGATCACTGTAGCTGTAGAATGGAATAGTTAACAGTTAACTCATAGACTGTTACTCTCTTTCCATTATTAGGTCGCGGATAATTAAATCTCGAAATGATTTCAAAGATTCATTATGGACCAACAAGAATGATTTTGAAAAAGAAATAATAAAATTTCCATGAGGTTTCTCTTAATAATACTAAAAGGCCGTGTACAAGGCAATTGTGAAGGTCGGTGAATGGGTTAATTTTTTTGGGGGAATTTCTGTTGAAATAAATTTTATTTATAGCACGCTTTCATTTATACTTATATTATATATATATATATATATATAATATATATATACTAAGATAATAAATATTACACACACAGAAACATAAAAGAAGGACACTTACAGTAGATATTTACGTTACGTCATCAGAATGATGACGACGGCCGTGCCGTCGAAACGTAAATATCTACTGTAAGTGTCCTTCCTTTATGTTTCTGTATGTGTAATATTTATTATCTTAGTGTTTGTATGTTTGTGCGTCGCCGGAGAGCGTCATTTTCAAGATTATATATATATATATATATATATATATATATATATGTATGTATATATATCGATGATGCGGAAGTACTCACGAGAGCAATATAACTTTTGGACGGCACAATAGAACACAGAATAAAACAGAAAACACGTAAAAGGACACTCACACTGTAGATGATTTAAGCTTTCGGCCTACTCCGAGGCCTTCTTCAGAGTCTGACCTGAAGAAGGCCTCTGCGTGTGCATCGAACATTCGAACATATTTATTTCAGTGGATTTCTTTATTTATTTGCATACATATAATTTTTTATTCAAATAATTTTTTGTAATTTCGTGTTCGCCCTTTTAACCGATAGTAGGGCTCGAAAATGAAGCCTAATTTTCTGCTTCTTACGTTGATGGTCGCCAGTTTGATGACGCGGCATTTCTCTCCCGTGGAGACATTTTTGAACTTACTCTAATTTTTACTTCGCTTCCGTTGAAATTTATTTTCCCGATTCAGTTCGAATTTGGAGGAAATAAATGGCAGCCAAAGAAGTCCTAAAAAATAACAAGTGTGAAAAATCGAAGAATATTCCTTTTAGAGACTTGCAAAATTATTTATTGAGAAAACACCATCCATTAAACTGATAGTGATCGGGAGCTGGACTGTGGGAGAGAAACCATATACGAGAGAAAGGGAGACTCTCGTATTTTGGGAGACTGAGGGAAATCAGTGGTCATTAACAAAACAACCACGCCATTAGACATTTTGTCAACATATTCCATAACTGTTTTTTCATATCAGTATCGCCAGTTAGTCCTCATGAGCACACTCAATAGATACTTTCACGTTATAAATGATACAACAAATGCTAATATACTGTGCGATTAGTATTACCGATGGCATGACTAGATTATGATAAGCAGAAGCTTGTCGATATTGGAAATATTGTCTTTTTTATAATCCTCTGGCAATTTCAGGGCATTGATCTGATTGTTTCACCAATAGAATTAAAGGATATGGATCCATTAAACATTCCTATCCCAATGGAATTCCCATTTCCTATTGGCATTCCTTTGTAGAAAACCTTCCTGCTATTAGCTTGTTTGAACAGGAGAGAGCAGTGTTATAACGTAACTATTATTATCATTATCTATTATTAAAATTCTTTCAATGAGCCTAATTCTATTGTAGAGTAATACATTAAATATCAATGATCCCTTAGTATTGATTCCAATTGATGATGGCTTAGTTCCCACATATAATCAGTAGTTGAATGCTTCACACAAAAGGGGCTGACTGTAAGAATGCATTTTATCTTTCACTTTTAAGCAATGAGCGATATTGTTGGCCAGATGCAATTGAATTATTATATTTACGTATGAAGAACTCTCACTTAATTCTAATTTTTCAGCATAAAATTCTTCCCAGGTGAAGCAAATTAATATATTTAACGAGCAATAAATAAACTAAATATATTTATTTTATCCATAAAACAATAGGACGAGTTATGTGATGTCCATAGGGCAAGTGATTAATTATTGTCAGTCGATAATTCCTTGGCCCTTGCCAGCAATCTATTATGAGAATCGTATGAAACTCCAGGCACTCGAAAGTGTCCGAGAGTGAACTATTCAGTAAAACGCTTCCGGTTTTTAACGAATTTTCAAAAATCAAAATGTATAGGGCTTCTGGGGAGAAACATTTCAATTGATTTCCGTAGATGTGTAAATTGGTGTTCAAAAAAGAACGGAAAAGTGTAGTGGATCATCTTACCTTAAGTTCTGACCCTTTCTTCAAATTGGCTGGAACCCACGCAGTCTCCTCCGTTGAAAAAAATATGTAATCACCAAGTCTCGATCCTGGAATAGAAATCCTTTCCTCTTCCCTCTTGCTTTATGTCAAAGCGGGACCTCTCCAAGTTGCTCCCAGTCGTCGGTGCCAGGAATCGGCGCCCGACGGGCGTCGAGATGATTTGACGTTTCGCGTCCCGTGACAGTTATAAATTACGACGAGCGTCACCTTTTAACGTCATGTCACTCCCGGCTGAAGTGTGAGAGTAAGAAGACAGTCGCGCAGCCGCGGAGTAGACGGAACAAAATTGGAAAAATAAATAATAAACAAAAATGAGCGAAAAGAATAAGTCCGATTCTTCGCAAGTCACTGGCGTGGGCGTCCCCTGATTCGGATCCGGTCGACCCCACCGCCCACCTGCCCGCCCCTCCTCCCCCCGATCCTCCCACTCTGATGACAGCGCCCGATCTCCTGATGATCCCCTCCCTTTTCGAAACCGTTTAGTTACGCTCCGCGGAATATTTTGCTCGAAGGAGCGTCCCTCCAGACTTCCGACGGATCACTCACTCACTCTTCTTTTCGCACGCACTTTTTCAACTCGCCGCTGTTTTCCCTCGTCTCACCGTGCGCAGACTGAGCAGGTGACCGAGGGAGGCTCGGCAATTTCATCTCGCCCCGAAGGTTCGAGGAGAAAATGAGACAAGGAAGGGGAAAGGGGAAGAAGGGGGGGGGAGGGAGAGGAGAGAGGGAAAAGATCCTTCGAAAACACCAGCGCCCTCTTCTCATTGACGCTCCAGAGTAAAACTCCTTCTCGTGACTTTTCTCGAAGCGTCAAAGGCGCTACTCGTCCATTAAAAAAATATGTATATAAAAATTAAATTAAAATGAGAGAAATAAATCTCCGGCTTCCCACATTCATTTTCGAAGCTTCCACGCCTCAATGAAGTCTCCTCCTCCGCCTTAATGACGGCAATGAATCCATTTCTGCGTAACCGCAGAAATGGATATTTCCCAGTGACACTTTTTTTTATTCGCATTATTTTTCTGTGTCGCCCTTCGCCTGTGCGGCAATAAGTTCTAACGCGGCTGAAGTATGAAGGGTATTTCTTTCAATCGTAATCGGGTCGCTCAAGAAGAATGATAATGAATTGCAGCGGAGCGCTCAAGAGTCGCCTTGTACCCCGTTGTGTTTCCCTCCACGCCTTCAATTTGGTTTTCAGCCCGAAGTAAACCATCTTGGATCTCAAGTACCACAACATCATCCATGGCAATATTTCGTATGAATTGAGAAATGTCTTTTCACGTTTTTATGCAACTGAAAATGTATTCACTGGGACGCTTAGTATTCAGAGAATACTTTCCAATTCGGTGAGTGGTTGTTTTACGATAACCTGAAGATGAAATAATTTTGCCTAATTATTATCAAAAAACGAATGGGGTGCCTCTACACCGCGACTGAAACAGTTTGCATTTGCCACTCCACACTTAAGATGCACTACCGTTGCTCATTAAGTGGCGCCTGATAGGTTAGGCTTTTTTATAATATTTTTAAGTAGGCATATAGAGTATTGACTCGTTACATTAAAAGCCGGAAATAAAGGAGGAATAATAGGTAAATGGGAAAGAGAGAGGCTTTCTAGGAAGCATGCATCTAGGAAAGCGTAGAAGGTACGAAGAAATAAGGACGAAAATAAAAAAAAACAGGGCGAGCCAAAGGAAGCAAGCCCACGATAGGGGCAATAATTATTAGGGACGACCGATGTATAATAGTCAGATATCCTATTATGATGATGAACCTATAATTCGTGTCTCCATGAAGTAACAAGTTATTAGTTATTTGTGTATTGTGTATTGTTATATTGTGAAAATCTACCGTTTAGAAGTATGTTTTAGCTAGGTCTGATAACTAATAAGTGCGCAGTACGGTTGTCTTCTAATTAACGACGTACTTCAAAACACCATTTATCGGAAAAATAATGTTCATAACACAAAAGTTTTCTATAGATCCACTTAATTCTAATGATTAATGCTAAATAATCCACCCTTCATTCCGATCAAAATGCCCAGCTACCCTTTTCCTACATCGTCCTCGAGTACATCTACACTGTTCTCCCATTTAGCATGGTCTTCAACATCACATTGCCTCTCACTACGTCCTCCATCCAATTACTTTGGCCTTAATCGGAATTCTCTCAACATTCTCCGTCCGATGACAATCCCTGGCATTCTAAGAACAGACCTGTAAGAAATAACGTAATTCAATTAAATCACTCAACTCAAAAATATTTTCTTGCATTAGTACTATTATGGCATTTTCCTTCGTTTCATTCGTTTTTACCATTTTTTGAGAGAAGATTTCCGAAATCATCTTTGTCTGATTAAATATCCTGATAAAATTTAATCGTGAAATAATGTCGTCCATCATGTAGTTTCAAACCCTCTTCATGATATCCCGATTCACGATAAAAGCTTTCATAAAAATATTCCCTGACAATTTTGGAAATTGATTTGAGATAAGTTTTGATTTCAAGGACGGATGAAGATATTCGAAGCAGTGGTTACTTATTCTTTGGACCATTTTACCTCCTTGCATCACAGTGACGCACGTCTGTCAGTCTGTCAACCGTCCTCCAATACAATGCCGTATCCCCCCCCCCCGTTTGACAACTTCGCTAATGTGTTCAAAGAATCAAAGAACACTTGAACTCCATCCCCCTCTCGATCAGTTGCGTATTACGGAGTGAACTCCCTGCATAAATTCAACTATACGGCCTGGTGATATTACAAGGCGAAAGCACAGTCACGTAAACGCCTTGAACGACATGAAACGTGCAGTTGCGAGCGTCATTAAAGAAGGATTTTTAAAGCTCTACTGGTCTGAGACGTTGGGAAGGCCAGCAGCATCTGATTCGGAATGGACCGATGGTGTAGGTACTATATCAGGCTGATAACTGGTTTTTAAAGGAAAAATGATAATGGTTTTTTTTCACTCATTCATTAATTTTTACGCAATGCCCCTCCTGGTTGGATATTTTTGTGTTTTTCATGTATGTTATTATGTTTGAATGAATGCCCGAGTTTAAACCACTCACTGTAAGTTTGGAATCCCCATTGCCATCTTGACATCGCTCGGATAATTAGGTCAGAAAATCATAGTAAGGAGTTAGAAGCATTTCATATCAAATCCATAACCATTTTAATGCCACGGAATCAACCTCGCCGAACCGACGTGCATCATCTACTGAGAGTATCACCCAGGACCTGCCTTGTAATTGAATATAGAGAGAAGTGGTTCTTAAGGAAAGAAAGGGAATGGGTCTGACCTCGAAGAATCAATTGATCTGGGATGAGAGTAATAATGCACTTATTTTTTGGATCCTGCTGTCATTATTCCGTATAAAATAGTTTGAGTCACATATGACAAAGAGAAAATCTCATCGTTCTTAAAAAAAGGTGCACTGGATATGATGGGTTATGTGAGCAGGTCGTCAGTCTCAAACCGAATCCTAAATTCGTACTGAAATACTACTACGGTTGGATAGACATCCGGTGATGTAACAAAAAATCTAAATGAAAATCATTGTCCTCTAAATTACCATGAAACTTATGCATGAAATGATCATTATTTATATCTGTCGTGAGTTGGATTCAACCGCACCTTAGAGAAAATGGAAATTAAAAGTCTCCAAAATTAAGGGAATATACATGAAATAACCACTTATATTAGTGTCCATCTATCACATTGGAAACATTCCTTTAATATTCTACTATCATTGTTCTCAATGTTTCAAATTTCAACTAGAAATGGAAAAGTAGTTGAATCGTGATAAAATAAAAACTATAATTTTTAAAAAATAGTAGGAAGCGTAATGCTGATAAAATTAAAATGTCGTGTACATATTCTTGCCGACTCTTCTTATAATTCCACGCGAATCATTATTGCTATTTTCCACAAAACACGATGTCAGAGCCTTCAACAACGCAAAGAATACCTTAAATCATATTATAAGCATCGGGAAATTCTCTTGATAGATTCAATCTCTTTATGACTTTAATCGACTAAAAAATCGAAAATTCTTCAGTCTAAAAGAGTCCTAAAACGTATATTAACCTTTTCCACACAAAAAGAAGGACGTAGCCTTTCAGTTTTCTCAGCTCTATCGTATGTTCAGATGTCTGCATTAGGTATTCTTGGGTAATCCAGTCCTAAGCAAACACTGGAGCACAGATGACCCAGTGACCTTTCATTGACATGTCGGAATATCGTGGATGATTGCCGACTGCACTTTCGGCGAGATGCTGGAAGGAGTGATCAAGTCATTCGGGCGTATTGATAGAGGTAACCGCGATGGATGGGAAAGCGCGAGCCCCGGCAAACAAAGGCATCTCTCCGCGCTCCTCCTCCCCGACGTGGCCTTCGCGGCGTGTGGCACGCTTCTTCTGGGCATGGATCCCGCCCACGAGGTGCGGGAACCAGAGGGAGACCTTCCCGAAAGATAAATCCCCGGGAGAGATGATTTCGCCTCAGTCCCCGTGACAAAAGGGTTTCAGAAGTAACCCGGTGCGGCCTCGCGGTCCTTCCGGACTGTGCGTCTTCGCCCTGTTCTACTTCTCTAGAGAGCGAACGCTAGGTCGTAGTCTACCCAGTTTCCGCTAAAATTACATGCCTCGGAAAATTTCGCGGGGTCCAATTGTGCCGCGTCCCTTTAATATCAGCGTGCTGTATTTATTGAGGAGTGTGCAAATACACGTACGTCGCCAAAATGGAAAGGTTTCTTGTGAAGATCGAAACTCACCACGTTAGTAAGAGAAATGACATTTGCAAAGATTTAAAAAAGCTGCATCCCATTGGTTCTTTGTCGAAAGTAATAAGGATTACCCTTACACAGTATCCTGACGAGTGTCATGGCATGTGCCTAATGCGGAGATTGATGGGACTCCAGCCGTTGAGGGAAATGAAGCCACTTTATCTTACTCCTTAAAAGAATATTAGCCGTTATTTTGTTTTCCGACTCGTTTAAGTAGTTGTGTCTGACATTTGAGATATCCACTGCTGCAGTTTCATCGTACAAGATTTGTATAAAAAGTACCAGTAACAAATTTCAAGAAACTGCGGGAGATGCCGCAACAGTAACTTTTAACGGAGTCATCCGCTGATATGCATTTCAATGCAACTGGCTAAACTAACTGGCTAAAGCACTCGACCGGACATTGAGGGATCCGGGTTCGAATCCCGGTCAAGGGGAATGGTTTTTACAATCTGAAATTGTTGCATTGTATCGGTAGCAATTTTTCCTAGCGAGTGCGTGAAATACTGAATTCAGCCCGCCGTATAACGGTGCGCATGATGGCAGATCGTATGAGCATTGATAAGATACGGTACACGCTATTATTACTGAAATTTTGGCGCTGCGAAAGATCAGGTCTAATCTCGTCCCAAAAGTCTTGACTGATGACCAAGAGCAGAAACGAGTGCCTGCTTGCAAAGACCTTCTGAAACGCCATCGCGACGATTTCCCAACCCCATTACAGTCCCTCCTTGGCACCAACAGTCTATTTCCTATTCCCAAAAGTGAAATCCTCCCTCAGGGGACATCACCGTGGGACCCTAAGTGCCGTCAAAGAACCTTGCACACGTACCCTTAAGAGCCTTCCGGAATTCGCCTAACAGGGAGCCTTAGAGTCGTGGAAAAGCCGCTGGCAAATTTATATCGATGCTCAAGGGATGTACTTTGAATAATTTTGAGGCAATCTAGCAATATCTGAAATAAATCTTTTTCCGAAAATTTTTGCGAGACTTTTTATCAAACCATGTAGCTATTGCAAATTTTCTAGCTAACATAAAATGATCACGTTTCCTTCCAAATGGCCCTGCAATTACATATTGTAACATTTCGCCGTTTATTTACAGTTTGCCAATCATATACAATTTACCGAGCCAAAAATTACTGGGGACTAAATAACATTGTTACAAAATGCACAATTAAATAGACTTATTTTTGTTCACTTTAAAAAAAGTGTACCAGTTTACTGGATTTAGTATTAAAAAATGACTGAACTGCGTATAAACATTTCTACATTTGTTCATCCAGCAATATTACAATCCAAATTTATATTGCAAAAAATCCTAGGTACACGTATTTAAATCGACATATTCCTTAGGGTAGCGTAAACTAAGGAAAAACTCGCAGAGAATGTCCCAAAACCACCAAGTCCGCTCTAGCCATTCTCGTTTTGTTAAGTATACCTTGAAGTTTTCTTGAATTGCTTTCGTTGCAATACCTGACATTAAGTAATTTTTCCATTAAAATCGATCCAAATTTAATGATAAATATACTATTTCATATTGTACGCATCAGTTGAATGAAAGGCACTTCATTGCGATTTTTATGCTTCACTTGTTTCTTTCATATTCCCGGTATCTTCATTTGTTTTCTCATGTCATCCGCCGTCGTCACGATCGATGAATTCACCGAGGATCTGCAAGGACGGCAAACGAGAGCGCGGCATCCGCGTTCTCGATTTCTATTCCCGAATTCTCGCGTCACCGCTAGCCACTCTTGTCACGAGATATCAGACGGGATTCTGTCACGTGACGTCACAACCCAAAAGCGTTTCGCGAGAGCGGACTGAAGAAGCAGAACGCCGGGGCGCGACCTAGGTTATGAGTTCCCCGTTGCTCCAAATTCTCGTCGCCGCAGACTTAAATCATCGAAGGAGATTCACCATCCGCGTGGGTGAATGGTCCTTGCTTCCCTCGCGAGAATTCGAGACCCCGCCTCCGGGCCCCGAATTCAGCACGTGTAGATGAATACGTCCGTGGCCACCGGCCAGCCCTTGAGCGACAAAAGGCCCCACTCAGGCGAAAATGAGAACTTGTCCGGGTCTGCTGACTCCGGGTCCTCCACCCTTGTCCCTCCCTCTAACCCCCTCTCCCGTCCCCCTCCGCCCCGACAGGAATGGCTTCCGCCCATGCACGCCCCCCCCCTCTTCCCCCCCCGACCACTCCATCCCCTCCCCAACCGCGTCGCATCGCCTAGTTTTCTTCTCGAGGTCGCCTTTTCGACCGTCCTCAATAAGAATGGTCCGGCGCGGTCCGAACTCCTAATCCCACGCGTCCGCGAGCTACGCCCGCTCTCCCCCTCCCCCCTCCGTCCTCCCGCCCCGTCGCCTCCCCCCTCCCATCCCTGCGAACACCTGTGCACTGTGAGTTTTCGTGCTTTTTTTTTAAACGCCCATGCCGCCGCCGTCGGTGCACGCGAAAAGTGAAAGTGGTGTTCGCGAGTTGCGCTCCGTGCGACAGGCGTTTCGCGTATTTTCTTCTGATTTATTCATATTTTTTTTATTATCCGCATGATTGGGAACTCCCTCGCACCCTCTTCTGAGTCGGAGCGTTCGACTTGCTGGAATGAACAACACTGGCCATTGACGGATTTATGGTGTCTGGGATATATGTCTATCGAGAATCAATAGTATTAATTTTTCATGCTTCTTATGAATGGTAGCAGCATTTCTTCGGCGCAAAGAAACGCTAATGGCTTCAATTCGTCATTCCTTTCTGATTTTTTTTAGGTATTAGCACCGAAATGTGCGAAATTTATCATAACTTTTGATTTTGTGGGTTATCGTGTACAAAAATAATGAGCTGTCCACAGTTATTATTCAGCCGATACAAAATATCGAAGAATAAGTAATGTATTTAAGATCTAATTTTATTATGCTTATATATATATATATATATATATGTGTGTGTGTGTGTGTGTGTGTGTGTGTGTGTGTGTAATAAAATAAAATCTTAAATAATTTACTTATTTTTCAATATGTTTCGTATTATTTTTTATTCCGCCTTCCCCACCTCTCCTGTGTTCGTCCTTAATGTGTGTTCTTATCCCCTTTCCTTATCGATTTCCATGTGAATGAATATAGTTGCATTAACAATCCAAGAATTGTGCTTCAGAGCTACACTACCTCCCGCGAACAGGACAGGGCACCATGGTGCACAACAACTCACCAAACCTAGGTTGAAGATGAGATTGGCCTTTTTTTGTGGAAGTCTCACCGAGTGTGGAAATGTATTGTTGTGTGCCCCCTTGGAGGCGTCTCGTCCTTCACCGCGCTCGAGTACGCACCACGTACGTCGACGACCATTCACTTATGGTATCAATCATTTATCAGTTTTACTATTATCATTAAAATTTTACAAAAACGCTTTTTCTCCGTCTGAAACTTTATCGGAGACCTAGGTAAGAGTATTGTGCGGGAGTTCTCGCTAGAGGACATTATTTAGCTAGCTAACGTATATGGGCGTAACGCTATAATTTTTTATGCATGTTTCCCTTTTCTTTCGTGCAACTCGTAGTAACCAATCAATGCAAAAACATTCACCTTGTTTGGACAAACCTCGAATCCGGATTCCCTCGATTTTCGGTCGATTGCCTTAATCAATGAAGCTGTAAAGGCGTTTGAAGCACTCGGCCAGAAATCGGGAAGATCCACCTTTCTGTAATTAGGAGGGAACCAAGACTTGCTATCCGATGCGTCAAAAGCAATCACAAAGTTCGTCAGCTCTTTGTAATCTACTCCCGCTATTACTCCGCTTTCTGGCAATGAAACTCTTTGCATAGAGTATAATTCCACGTGAATTGTAAACAAATTTAAGAATCCCGTCATTAAGTTATTGAAAGGATAATGCAAAGAAAATATTGTTGGTGTCATTTTCAACTTGCTCCCATATGATTTTGAGATTTTGACAAGAACTTCGCTTTAATGATTATATTTTCAGCGTAAAACACATGACTATTTCCGTGCAGGTGGCTGCCATAGCTTGCTCTAAAGCTAATGCACGGTGGGACGTCGCCTTAAAAATATTACCTGCCTCTTCAAAGTCCTTTAGAAGCAGTTCTTGAAAAAGTTTCATCTCAACAGTCCCTCCTGCGTCCCGGCGTCCCGCTGAGAAAAGACGCCCTCTGCCGCATCTCAGTCACTGCTCTGCCGCCCGGGAATCAAGGAAGAAAAAAAATCGGGCGCACGAAATTCAGCAGCGCCATAAAGTGTCGTGAACGGGATGAAAAATGTCCGTCCGTTCCTCGTTAAATCCCGAAAAACAAAACGAACATTAGCGGCGTCGTGCGCGGTCAGGCTCGGGAACGATATTATGGATTCAAAACGTGATGGCTTTTTTTTTTCGCGCGGTCATCGGAGAAGAGGGGAGAGGTACGAGAACTCGAATCTTAGGATACGGTAATTCTCCGCGTATGAAATTTATTTGCGCGGAAGAAAAAAACATGATCACCCCGGTGATAGATCAAAGACGAAGAACGAAGAAAAAAAACAGGGAATATATCCTTGACGATGGTATTCTCGGACGCGCGCGCGAGCTCAGGGAACGATGTAATTAACTCTCGCACGAAAGCCGAAATAATAATCCCGAAAAACCTTTCGCGAGATAAAATATGTCCTCGAATAAAAGCTATATGTATCTTGGCGTAATTATGCCCAGGCCCCGTCGGTCGAAATCCCTCTCCACCCAGCCGGCGACCCCGCCACCTAGATAATCGTTAAAGGCTCAAGAAGGTGGGCTCTGAGACCCTTGTGGGAGATCGGATACGATGCGAGCGTGAACGGCTCGAGAAACAACCAAATCCCACTTCAACAGCACAGAAGTGAAAATAGCCTCGACATTAGATACAGGAGAATCACTTTAGGTAAAATAAAAAGGTCTTTGAAATGCATCTACACCCGCCAAGCCGCCACGGGGATGTGTGGCTGAGAATGTTACCAGGCACCAGCATAATTAGATGAACTAATTAGTATTTACGATCCGTAAAAATTTACTTTTGGAAAGTTCTAAATGTCGTGCGTGATAATGCCCACTGATTCCGTCAGGAAATTTGCTTGGAGAAAATGAGCGATTACTTTCATCGCTCCGACCGACAGTTACGTAATTTCCCTTTATCTTCTCGCTGTGGCATCACGTGTCAATGAAATGAGGAGTTAAAGTCATTCATTCCCTAAGCATCAGCGCCAAGCTCGAACGATTTGTATTAACCTTGTGGTTTGTTTGTAATCTTCAAGCTTCCCGTGACCCCCATACTAGGCATTCCAAATCAACGCCTTCAGTTTCCTAGTGACGAATCCTAACGGAAAGGTTAATTCGGAAGGTAGGTTCGGCCAATGATGAAGTTGCAGTATGACATTTCCAAATTCAAAATGATGACGATAGTTTTTTTTCATTTTTCTGCCCTTAAATGATACGTTTAAGGCACATGAATACTTTTGAGTTGACCATCTAATAACTCTGGACCATTTTGACTGGTTAGACAATCACTCAAGTCGTGGGAATATCCATTGGAATTGGAATTATAATTTGGCAAAAATAGTACATATTTTTTAATCAGTTGTTCCGAAACGAAACTAAATGGGTTTTGAAGGCACCCGAAGTAGCTCTGCAACGTAGACTTGCGCGAGGAAAATTCGTCACGACTACATTTTCCAAGCTTACAGTGGGATTCAAGCCCTCAACCTTATTATACGATTTATCCGTCGAGCATGATGATACCGATCTGATCAGGTCAGTAAAGTCTATGACGTGAAATTTCACCGAAAATGAAGGTTCGTCCTCAACTAACACGTCATCGGATTTTCAAGTAATTGTTTCTGCCAATATGATATCAGTGTCACTTTGAGGACCTCAAAAGTACAATGACTACTACTATATCACTAACATATGCCTAACATCGAAAATCCACCACAATAATCAACAACCCTCGTTTCGGTTTCCTATGTGAGGATAGAGATCACCCAGTACTAAACCCAGCGACGTGTGAAATTCACACATAAGGGAAGGGGGGCAGTTATTTACCCTGTACCGCCTTTGGTTTCCCAGGGAGATCTGGTTCCTGAAAAATCACACAGCTTGACTGAAGGTGGTTGCCGGTTAACTCTTTGCGTTTTATAATTCCCATTCTGGAGATATATGCCGGAGCCTGTGCCCTTATGCAACTTCTTTGGAATTAAGGAAGACGGGTCAATTCTTAGTAGAGACAAAAATACATGCACGTGTAAACAGGGAAATTGAATATGGTAGGGCACATTTCTATTCCTGATTTTTGACCTATTCATCAAAAAAAACACTTGTCACCTCTAAAATGAGAAATATCATGGGGAAACAAATATATATATATATATATATATATATATATATATATATATATATAATGTATATATAGAAAAAAATATAGATATATATATATATATATATATATATATATATATATATATATGTACACCAAAATTTTAAGGTTAGACATTGCTGGCATTTACTTCTGCAGGCTTGTAATGCACACGTAGCGGATGACTCCGTTAAAGTTACTGTTGCTGCATCTCCCGCAGTTTAATTAAATAAAATTGGCAATTTAATCATGTTATTCCACCATATAACGCCTGAAACGTCTCTTTTTACTCCCGCAATTTGTTTGAAATTTGTGCATAAAGGATTTTGGAGAATGCTTGAAAAATTACGAGTCAGAAATCGTTACACTACCAGTGGGGAAACTATGCTTCCATTGATGCATGTGTGTGACAAGTAAAAGTACTTATTTTTGCGTCCCCCTTCCTGTCGCTAAGCTAATCCGTGAACGAATATGTCAAGCATTTGTCTGACTACCCCCTTTCGAAGGTGATCGACATCTTTTAAGTGTGTCCGAATTCTTTAGGCACTCACTAACCGTCTAAATACAGAATGTTTTATTGCAAGAGAAAAGAGCGACTGATATATCCCTATTGGGAATGGTGTTGTAGTTTTAATACCACTAATAGTCGCATGCGAACGTACCTCTTACTGTAGCCATTCGGCATACAACGAGCAACCGTTAATAAGGGTACCAAAGTCTGACGATATCGATATGCACTTCTAGATGCGAACCAAATATGGCCGAAAAATGCAAATGTCAGCGTTAAAAAAAAGTAATCCTCCCTACATGCGACCCTGCCTGATTCAATGAAAAAATGTTAAGCCAGTTTTAATGTAAATAAACATATTCTCAGAGGAACTCGAGTGAACCATTTATTTTGCGAATATAAACCATAAACGCAGTAATCAACCCGAAGGTCGGTTTAGTAGGTGATGGTAGAGCTCACCCATGTACCAAGCCCGACGGCGTGTGAATATTCACACATCAGGGTAGGGGGGCCAGTTCCTTTCCCTGTGCCGGTTATGGTTTCCCAAGATCTGGTACCCGAAAAATCAACTAGCTTTTTCCGAATATATGATGTCCTAATCCAGAAATCCAAACTTGGAGGAAAGAATGAGATATGAAGTTTAGAAAGGTTAATCATAAGGTATTGAGGAGAGGTTCATAGTTTAAAATAACGCCACCTAATGGACACGTTTAAAGTGCGAAAGGTAAAAATACATATTAGTTTCCTGAACATCTTTTCCTGGGCGTGTGCTTCCTGAAAACGTGAGGTTTAGATGATCCAATATTGGTGAGTGATTGTCGAACCGCGCCCAACTGCATGTTGTATAAATCACAACCACATCAATACGGCTAAGAAAATCAAGAGATTATTTAATATTCCTATGAAGACGGCGATAAAAGGTGGGTGTTGGATGAACGGAGGTTTACAGGCAAGTTGGCCAGACATACCTCATTTCAGGGTATATTACCCCATTTATTGAATAAAATTTATGAATACCATTTTTTTAATGTGAAAGAGCGTACAAAAAATAACCCTTGTTATTATATCGGACGTTGTTTTTCTCTCATAGTTCTGTATTACATGAATGAATGTTGAATGCATTAAAATTCAACAATTTCAAGAGTGTAAAAATCATTCGTCTTGACCGGGGTTCGAACCAGGATCTCTCCAGTCAAGGCGAATGATTTGAACACTCTGAAATTGTTGCATCGTAAAGCATATTTGCGGATGACTCCACCAAAAGTTTACTGTCGCGTCATCTTCCGTAGTTTCTTGGAAATGTTGATCTTACTGCGCGTAGTGGTCAGACGTAGGATAAAGTGGTTCGCAATATTTCAAAAACTCATTCCGAATGCAGAAGGAACGATATACGCCCATGCGTTTTCAAGTCACGGACTCTACTAAGGCACTCTAGCCGACTAAATTCATAAAGCCCTGCACAGAAAATCAATAACGGCAAGCAAGACAACAAGATAATGCCATAATATTTATACGATTTCGGAGATTTTGTTCAAGTCTCGAGATTCGCAAGTGAAAAGGAGAAATAAAAGTTTCATCTGTCATAATTAGAGCAAATATAAAAATAAACAAAATTACCTTATTAAAAATGTTCGTTTTATGAATTTGGTAGTGTGCTCATCTCATCTCAAATCCCATTAATGTATGTCCCAAATTACATGCGAATTTCCAAAACCAAATTTTTCGTCTGGTTACTGCACTCACGAGGTGTTCTTTTTTGCCTTCCTCACGTTTTTAATAAAAATTGGCAATTTTCCAAAAATTAATTTTATTTTCACATTTTATTTACATTTTCTCACATTTAACCTTTTATTTTATTTTATCACATTTTATTAATCATGATATTCCACCATATCACGCCTGAAACGTCTCTTTTTATTCCTCTCGTTTAATGTGGTTGTCGGCCGTAAAATCATAAAAATACTATTTTCCGTATATTTGTATAAATATAACTTCGCACAATTTGCTAGCCAAAATTTTGGAAATTCGATCGATCTACAAACATTTAAATCGGTGATAAATGTTCATATTTATTGTTCGCAACTTCCATAGGAGCTATCATTTTATATGGTGATATTTTTGTGTTTTTACCTTCGGGTTGATTACTGTGTTTATGGTTTTTTTTTAATGTTCAATCTGGGTTTTTTGGGTTTTTACGCATCCAAGAGCAAAACACTATGCTTGAGAAAATGCATAGCATTGCATTCCATCTGTGATCTTATTATTTAATCCAGTTAGCATTGAAAATACCCAATTAATTTTCAATGATTCCTGATAGCAGTCTGCGTCAATTACTCGATCCCTAATCCCAATTTTCAAAGATGCTCTTGCTATGAAACCGCGATTCTCTTTATGAACTCGGAAGGACTGAGGGATTTCTTTTCGAACGTCATGAAATTATTTAATTTCAGCGTAATAAATTATACAAAAACGATGTGCTCGTAAACTTCCATTCATTCATTCCATTTTTCCACGGTTAAAATGAGTTAAATTCAGAGTGGAGTCGGTTTCACTATGGCAGGCAGCGTTCGTTATGTCCTCCACATACGACCACAAAATTGACGAAAACTCCACTTCTCTCCCCCTTTCACCTCTATCTCTCCGCATATTACGTGCAAATGTTTACGCTTCCACGGTTAGCCAACTCTTATTTGCGTGTGGCACACTTTAGGAAAACAAAAAACCCTAGTGCGATGGCTACGCGTAATCATTTTCATTTCGTGAGGAGCCTTCCGAGTTCAAAATGGAAATAGCATGCCTCCGTCCTCGTACTTCGCGGTACACATCTAAATGGATAAAGGAGAAATGTATTATTATTATAAAATTTGAAAGTAGTATTTTTAATTAGAAAGGTCGTGATTCAGAAAATGTATACGTGACCTCTAGCAAAGAGGAAGACGCCATTGCGAATTTAATTGGCGAATATGGATCTCCGAAAACCGACCCCGTGAATTGATCCTTTTTACCAATCGGTGTGTACGTTTTAGTTATTTCATCAAAAGGAAACGAATCCCGAAGGATTAGAATACAATCTATGGACGAATTTAAAATGTATATGTATGTGTGTATGTGTGTATATATATATATACACACACATATATGTATATATATTATGGAGTAGTTTTTCATTCGAAGTTAAAAATAAGGTCAACGTTAGTATCTTTACGGAATGAAAATGCGTAGAATCAAATTATAATGTCACGAAGAGGTAATTTCATGCAAAACTTCGGAGCTGTCCCATTAGATCAATAAATTAGCATATTTTTACATATTCCCCGGGGGAATGAGATGACTGCATCGTATTTCAGCCCTAATGTATCTCTTAGTCTGCCAGCACAGGTCATCTCTCATCTTCACATATCAGGGTAGTCTCACATAAAATCAAGTCCCCTTTCACGGGTTTTTCCCTAGCGTGGGCAATGTCGAATATAGTATGACTGTTGAATTTAATGTTATAGTAATCCCTTTATGCTGGCAAATGTCATCTGCAAATGTGTCTGCCGCGTTCGCCCACTAAATTTCTCTATCTGTCGATCATATTAAAATGAGGTGAAATCATTCTCTAAAATACCCGTTGTTTAGCCATCACCTGCTCTCCACTGATTTATGCACTTGCATGAATGTATCACCGTCAGATAAGACACATCCTCCAATTTTCTCCACGGCTGTAATATATTATCGAATGGTATCCTTGATATAAATCAACCGGTGATTTTCACACCGTTCGGATCACTGATTGACTGAATGGGTAGGCAGCAAGTCAATTGCCGGTCCACTGAGGCATGACGTCAGACTCTCAAACTCACCACCCGAATTGCGGAATGAGTTTCAAAATACTCTTGCGTGATTACGTACACCGTGTGTTCCAGATACTTGAATTCACTTCAAACACGAGGACTCCGGCCAAGGAAAATTAACGCTCAGGTACCTATTGGTTTACCGCTCGAGACAAATTATAGTGCTCGCGAAGTTAATTCTATCTAATATTTGGGGTTTAAAAAAATGAAGCAAGGACTTTGGATCCTAAAAAACACGAGCTTGGTCGCATCGTGTTTGTGTGGAAATACGTATGCCTGGACAAATTCCTCCAATTTCTCCTGAAACAAAATTCTCCAAGGAAGTTGGCAAAACGAAATAAAATCCTTGCGAAAATACATCAAATAGTTACTAATCTGCCTAATCCTCTGCTGAAAATTCATGATAAATAATTTGGAGGATCGAGTATTACGAAGGTTCTGGTGGTTCCATTGGGGATTGTTTGAATAATGAATCTCATGTTGACAATTTGTGTTCTAAGTTTGCTTCAGGTTTTTAAATTCTGGAAACAGTTGTGTCCATCTCAAATAGGAAAGTGGCTATGAATGTTTACTTTTTTTATATTTTCTTCAGAATCAAATACATTATTATTGCCTGGATAATTCTTCCCATTTTTTGCGTCTATTTAAATTGCATAAATGGGCAATATTACTGATTGTCGGTGTAAATAAAGCAAGTAGCTGTAAACCACACTTGAAAGATATTTAAAATTTTACCGCGATTGATTTCTAATGTTATTTCACAAGTTTAATAAAAATAATAGTTGTGCGACTTGCAAAAAAGAGTTACACGGTCGTGACACATGGAAAAAACTGACTATGGAAGGATTCCACATGACTTACGAGTAAAATGTACGCTGAATGTCCACGTTATGCAGGATCTCAATTTAACAGCCATTTACCTATAAAAATGAGTAGTTTTTTTCCCGTTTTTCACTTTAAAAGTAGAAATATTGAATTTTCTCAATTTAAGCTGTTTTTACTCTGTTAAAGAATTCTTTGATGTTTAATTTCATGTTAACAGTGTGATAAATAGCACTGTTTTGACATATCCTACGTTTGAAGTCCTCAGATCAAAATAATATGATTATTATGGCTAGTTGTCCATCAGTGAGAATTTGAAATCAACGAAATCCGAAGAAAAATATTCCAAACATTAAGAACACTATTTTGAGACTGCAATATTCGATGGCAACTTCGTCAGAAAGCATCGTCTTCATGCATAGCGCAGGTATTTTCTGTTAACCGCTTTTAAGCACAGCATTACGCGATCCCTACCTCTTTATCTACATTATTGTTGGAAATGAATAATCCCAACCCTTCCCTTTCCAGAAGATAAACTTCATAATTTCCAAAATAATAAATTCAATAAAACACATGTGACAAAGCATTGTAACATTTTAAAATTGGTCAGTCAGAGCCAATTCAATTTGAATTAAAATCCAAAGTGATTAAGTTTGCGAAATGAAGAAAGTACTCAATAATTACGCATAGCCTTCACCTACTTTTAATATTTAAATTCTCACTTTGGGTGTAACCAGTGAACAAGTCCTTTCAAGATTAATTTACGCGGGCTATCTCCAATGAGCAGATACAGCGGGGCACCTGGGAGTAGTCTTCATGAATTAATCGTCATTATCTTGCCGATGAGGCGTAACCTGTTCCAAAGAACATTATTAGACCCCATCTTCACTATACATCCGCCTAGCATAGCCATGCGTTCTATGGTTGGTGACCCGTGGGTCGCTTAAGGGGTCAGAGTAATCTTTGGGTAATGGGGTTGAAGACCTATGCACCTCTCTTCCCGTTAACCGTTTGTTAGCGAGTCATTCGATCTTGATAAAAGCTTATCCGTCATTTTTATCCTCAATTTGTACTCGGCCTCGTAACCCAACAGAGCCGCCGCCACGTGTCTTTATCTTGTGCCGGATAAGGTACCCCTTTATTCTTAAAACGTCAGGTCATTAATTACCAAGAGTTCATGACCGTAGCTATTCCTGGAAGAATGCGTTGAATATGATGAAAAAATGCTCGATAATATATGTATTGATTTTTCCAATTTTTTAAATATTTTATACCGAATAGACTCGAGCATTCCTTTTATTGAGTGCTTTTGTTTATCCAGAATCTTCTGATATAATTGTTCGATTAAAAATCTACAATATTTTGTTTACATAATAATAAAAAGGATGATTTATTTACTACATTCATATCACATAGGGATAAGGTATATCAAAGAAAGGATACATAAGTATTTAAAAATTATATTAATCAGCACATCTCCGACGTAAGTGAGCTCTATTCTTCTTTCAAAAATTTTCTTCACAAGAATTCAACAGGAATATTGTGAGGATCTTACCGACGAGAAATTTCGCACGGTCTTTCGTTTAAAAATAAATTGAGTAATAAATTATTAAAAAATGAAAATAATATTTTTGTGCCACTCTAAATTTAATTTTATGGTTACTTTTAGGACGTAAAAAGACTTGAGTGTAACACTATTACATGACAATTTTGGAAGTAAAGTACGTTGATCACGAAATATGAATTGTTATATTTACGATTAGCAAGAAGTTTGGTATTTGCTCGTGTTGAATTACCGTTTAAATCGATTGTTTTAAATTTCCATTATTATATTAAAGAGAATGTCGAAAAATATTTTCGGGACACATGACTTGGGAGATGCGAGTATATTTCGTATGTATCGTATATTTCAGAAAAATTGGAAACTGAATGAGATTCTTCGAGCATTAGAAGGAGGGAAAGATAACTTTCAAAAATTATTACGTAAAGGAAATCTCATGCAAAGTTTTTTATGAGAATCTCAGTAGAAAATTACTTTGATGAAAGCAAAAATCAACAAAGTTTCCTCAATACAACTTTGATGTGAACGGAATTTATCAGCAGGGAGAAGCGAATAAAGGGATAAAATAAATACATTGGGATCATTGGACGTATGTGAGAAATCATAGCGAAATAAATAGCATAGAATAAGTTTGGATTGAAAAGCATCATTAATGCTAACCTCCGTTATAACCCGTGTTATCCGAAGCGCCTTTAATTCTTAATTTTCATCCGACATAAAATCAGATAAAGTTTGAGCAAATGACTTCATTAAAAGCAAAGTCACCTATACTTATCATTAAACATGTATCAATCCCTTTTGATATAATTGAGAATAAGTTGGACATTGCAACGCCTTGCTGTTGAAATTCGCATATACTGTTATACTAAACAAATAAACCGACAGTACAAAGTGTGCTTTTAATTATAAAATTCCTCCCCCTCTCGTCCCGCCAGGCACGGTTGGCTTCATATTGATTGACTTTCACTTCATTATCCTCCGCAACAACATGAATTAAAACACTCAAAGAGCAACATGAATCCTTAAGTTGAGAAAGTGTTTTGTTTCATACCATTCTAACATATATTATTTTTGCGTCATAGCATCTTCTAGGCACGAGAGAGATGGGTTATTGTAGCTCTTGAGAGAGTGATCTGAGCCTAAATTTGATAGCGAGCAGAGGCGAGAGGGGAAATGAAATCTAGAAAGAAAGAGAATATATGTATGTGCAAAGTGCGACGTAAGAAAACAATCAAAAATGACGTAATCTAGGTCTTTGATTTTGTGGTTCGAAGGCCGGAGCAAAGATCGCTTAGGGAGCCCAAGCGACCGATTTGTCCACTACCATATTAGAGTTTAGGGTCAGAGGGGATGTGAAAAGTATATAAAGATGTTGTCATACAGTCCATTAATCAAAAACATTCAGACAAATCTCCTTTGCGCTTTCTGCCAGTATCCATCATGAATGGTGAGATTTGAGGAATGGTGAAATAATCCGTTCGATGTCTTGGACCTTGAGCCATTTTAGGTGGACGATATCGCGCAACCCGGGAAACGGATGGAAAATTGTAGAAAAAGACTGAGAAAATACCTTAAAACACGCTTTAGCGAGGTTGTTGATATAGTTATCCAAACTGAGGATTTAAAAGAATTTGAAAGTGCATAGAAAATCATTTGCCAAATCCTGCTCTCTGATTACCTAATTTGATAGTGAATTTGATTAAATTTCATTTCATTTTAGTGCCTAATTTTTTTCAAGTACGAACATCATTTATTGAATCGTTCCTATAATATACTAGTAGTATAGCATTTTTAATATTCGTAGTATTCGTAATATTCGTATTTTTAATAGTATTTTTAATATTCGTTCGTTCCCCTCTGTTATGTTTGTTGAAACATAACAAGAGTTTAAGGACCCAATTCTTCATTCGTCACCTTTGAATTCCGTACTAAAATCAGAAATGTATTTTGTTAATGACATATACCTTGAATCGTAATCGTATTCGGAGTAATCTTTGTTTGACAGTTTGAGGTTTATTATGGTTTTTATGTGTATATGATCTACGGGGTCCTATTAGTACTTTTAGAAAATTTGTTTCATCTAATGGCTGTCATGATGGGGTAATTCAGCGGTGCTCTAATGGCCAAAAGTTATTGTTTAGTGTACAATGCATTCCAGTAGTCTTTGTAACATTAGATGAAGAGCGGGAGCAGAATTTCCTACCAAAAAATCACATTCGCATGTTCAGTGATTCGAATTTCACTCGAAATGCCGACGCACAGATCTTTAATTTTCGAGACGGACCAATAGGATCCCATTTCTCAAAGCAACAAGTCCATTTACAAGTCCTCTCAAAAGAACTAAGCATATTGTAAATCTTTCAAATCCGTGTGTACTGTGTGACATAGGCAGGTAACATGTTCTGCACTATTTATAACCTTCGAAAACACCGGTTGTGCAAATTGTGAAGGTTTGTGAACTAGACCTGTAGCTTTGAGAATTCTCGTCGTCGTCCTCGCTAAGGTCACCACCTCCCCGCTTCAAAAGTCTCCCAGGTTCAAAAGCAGCCGCTGCATCTTCCGACGGCGTCGTCCAACTGCAGAGGCGTACGCGGCCGCCGCCTCCCCCGGGGGTTGCAAATGCCTCCTCGTTTCGCGCGGACGGTAGACGGGGGTATAGAGGAGGGGCGTGGGCGGGGATTGTAGGATGAGGAAGGTGGAGCGACCCCTCCAGGTAAACTCGCTGCATCGCGATAGAAGGAATGAAGAACCCGCGCCTTAAAGACCGGTGTGATCGCTCGCCCGGGTATCCTCTCCACCCACTGCCCATAAGTACCGCACATCTTATTCTTCTTCTCCCCCACCGTAGAGGCCTTCGTGGACCGGACGAAAGATGCGTGTGCATTTTCTCTGCATTCGTACACTGAAAAAGTACATTGATTGAAGCAGTCCTAAATCTGTAAAAAATCTACAGAAGCAAACTTCGTCGTGGCACCATTGACATTAGTCTAAAAATCGGTTTCAAAACTATGTATTGTGGGCTCAGTTAATGTTAAAGTGGTATAGTATGGGACGAGTCCATTTTTGTGAAAACCCAATGAGAACTTTATGTTCACTGTCACTTTTGATGCTCACTTTATAAATATGACATCAAACGGTGTTTACTTATTTTTGATAATTTTACGTAATTCTGTATTTATAATTGTGAAATGAAATACTTAGTTTAAGTACGATAGATTTAAAATTTGATCCACGAAATTCTATAGTGACTATGCATTGTAGTAATCTCTACAATTCTGCAATTTCTGATTAAAAGAATTACCACAGTCTACATATATCTCACTCACTCTCACTCTCTCCCTCTGTTCTCTTCAGCTCCGTCCAAAATCCATTTACTGCAAAACATTTTCGCGAACTTTGTCCTTCAGTTTACCGAAGCTCTCCTCTTCTCCCTTTCCTTGTTGGAGGTGTTCATTCCTCTTGTCAACGCCTATTTCTGATGCTTCTCAGTCTTCGATCACGAATTACGAATCGGATAGAAGAAAATGTTTCTAAAACCTCGCCCATCCTACAGAACGAAACAATGCTGGGCGTTTCTTGTTGGGTTTCTTTCTTGCTCTGAAAATAACTCGGACTATCTTCTACGGATTGTTTCATTGCGCGACATGGATTTAGAATATTACAACATGATAATAACAGTGCAAAAGATAATGATCAAGTAATGTCATTAGGAGATTAATATAAAAAAATGAAACTCAGATAAGAGAACAAGGATTTTGACCACAGAAGAGACTTTCTTTGATTTTATGGCTTAAAAGAGATAAAATGGAACAAAATTCTGTACATAGATAAGATGGTTTACTTTTTTATTAAATTAGTTTACGTAGGTATATTTATGGGTGGTTTGGTACACGATGTGTTTTACTTGAATGCTGAAAACAGCTAATATGCACTGTGATTTTAGAAATTTGTTGAGAATAGGGGAATATAACGGAGAATACCTTTGCACCGGTAGTTATTCTAAAAAAGACAATGTTATAAAGGAGGAATTGAAAATTGTAACTGTTAGACCCTAAAGGTGGAAAGTTTAGGTTACGTCGATGACCGATGTGAGGTTTGAGAGTCGATACTTTTGAGAGGCATTTAAAGTTGGAATGGACGGGAGATACCTGTTGGCCAGGGATCAATATTTCCTATGCTAAGCGATCTCAAGGATTTTTAATGCATCTGGTATTTCTTTATGCATCCAAATGTCTTCCGATTACACAGATCTGGTTATACATGTTTTCCTCGTGGGTTGTACGCCTGTTTATGTTCGAGCTGAAATTATGGTCACAGAATAGATATTTTATAGCTGAATTTTAGGAAACATTTTTTTTATACAGCTTCATCTTACACGCCGTTAAAGCTTAAAAACTCCGAGGATAAATGGTATGCAGAATTTTATGTAAGTCGATTCGCGGTTGTTTTTATCGCTTCCCCTCGCCCCCTTTTCTCTTTTTCGATGAATATACTTCATTCAAGCAGAGGCGTAACATTTACCACATTGACTGATGGATCCATTAATTTCGGACTCAAAGCTCTTCCCACGTCTCCTCCCGCTTCGGCTCTCCCTTTATATAATTATATATATATATATATATATATATATATATATATATATATATATATATATATATATATATTTACACGGATCGTGAGTGTGTATATATGTATTCACACACACAAGAGCCGTTTTTATACCGTGTATAAACGGGCATTTATAGACTTCTCACCTCTTTCCTAACCTCATCTCCTTCGGTGCACCTCACGCACCGCCGACGTCCCGCCTCCTCTCCCACCACCGCCGCCCACCCACTCCCACGCCCTTTCATCCTCCACTCCCAAATCCTCCTCGCCTCCGCACCCTCCCACCGCCTCTAGCCCCGCTACTTACTCGAATCAATCAAGTGACGCCTCTCGCCGCCCTCCTCGGCAGCCTCTACGAATCCTCCCCCGTACGTACTCCTGACGTTCTTCTCTTCCCCAGATTCTTTCTTGATCCATCTTCTCTCTATATATGTTGCTCCTCTCTCCTTCATCGTCCCCGTCTGCGAGAGAACCGGTGAGTCCGGGAGACATCTTCATCCGGCGCGTTCCTCCACCCGTCCTTCCTTCCTCCTCCCTCCCGTGTTCCTCCTCCTCCCACCTCTTCCGCTCCTCCGCCTTTGATGGCGCCGAATGGTGGACGTGCCGCGGCAGGGAGCGAGGTAGACGCGCCGAGGGACTGACAGGAGTTTCGCGGGGAGGAGACCTGGGTTCGTTTGGATGGGGATACGATCCGAAGGTGCCGCTCACGGTTGCGTGATCCACCGGTGCGACGCTCGGCGGATACTCGTGGACGAAAAGGCACGGGCCCTTGTCTTCACTCCCATAGGCTTTCGATCGATTACAGTTGTGTGAATAGGAATACATTTGCGTAATATTGGTACAGAACTGGCTGCTCATCTACCCATGACCAAGGTGCAAGGGTGCGAAATGTGGAAATATAACCATGTTTTTACTTGAACTGAACGAATCCGAAAGCAATGGTAATGTGGCCCTGAATGGAGCAGTTAAAAGTTATGTGGCCGCCCAACAAGGAGCAAATTTGAGATTTGTAATAAATCGTTAAAAGGGCGCCAATTTGAAACTATTCAAGGCATCCAACAAAATTGTACCGCAGACTAAAAGGCAATCACGAAAGAAGTGTTCCAAGCGTCGTTCGAAACCTGTAAAAAACGTTGGAAGCGTTTAATTAGTAGCCAAGGGCTATATTTTGAAGGCGATTAGCATGATTAAAGGGTAACTAATAAAATCAAGTATTTATTCAAACGTTATCATCTTTCTTTTGAACAGACCTTGTATATGCCTCGCACTTAGGAACTCAACACTGACTTAGCCGGAGTCTCCATGCGGTTAGAGCAGAAAGAATTTTTATAATTCTTCTCTTTGGAAAAATGTTTTCATTAGGGCTACATTTAGTACACTCATTGGTGATAACCACCCGAACGAACTTGGGTAACACTGCTTGTAGATTTTACAACGATGTGTGTAAAGGAGATAAAACATCTGCATTGGGATTAAATCAGCCAAAGAGTGAGTTTTTATAAGAATAATACGAGAGAGCAATCAAATCGTTAGGTATTTCTACAGGCCAAAAGTGTTCACTGGGATCATCAATAATTGAAAATGAAGGTTTTCCTTCCCTTTGACCTCGTTCGCAGACTCTATATCAAACTTTTGGGTTCAGAGAGGCATTTAATTGATAAACGTCAAGCTGGGTGACCTATCAATTTTTCACAGCCCCATTCAAAATATAAGGAAAAGACAGAAGGAGAAGGAAGATTGCGTTTTATCCCTTAGATCTCTGAAACCTGTCATGTCTAACAGGTTGAATCGTTGTATTCTTCGGTTTTTATGGATGCTAGGATTGTGGGATAGCTCAAAAGTCAATTGTTATTAATAGCTTCGACTCAATGCTTGTAATCATGTCTTCGTTATTCATTGCGAATGGAAAGAAAATAATTAGTTTCATATTTTCCATTAATCTAAAAGTACGATTCGCACGTTGAAAAAAATTTGCTCTGTTCGATCACAGTATAAGGTGTATGGTTTTATTACTTTCGTGACATTGGTTCCGAAACGGCCATGTTATTCAAATGGTTACACGTTTCTCTTATTTCTATGGAAAAACGTTTCTTACCAAAAAATCTTCACTATTAGCAATTTAAAAATGGAACCCTTTTCATCATAATTTCAACAACTCCTTATTTTATTAAATCCGCAATAAATCATAAAAAATAATACATGTTTTTAAGAATTTCGCAGTATTAATAACCGTCATTTTCTATCGATTTTACTGTCAACATCCGAGATTGAGGTGGGATATAAATTGAAAGAGCCATTTACTATTGTAATCTTCCGGTTAAGGTAGGTCTCGGATCGAATCAGGCCACGAAACGGTACAGCGACAATTCCCAATTCCCTTGTCTCTCCTAACAAAACACAACATGACCACAGACATTAAAATAAGTCTCTCTTCAATTCTGCATATTTCCTTCCTCCCTTCGTTCCGTCCCACAAACTATTCTATTCCTACTCCTTTCTCATTTGCCTAACGTTCTCCCCTCTATCACAGTCTTTAAAATCCTATTGCCAATGAAAATTTCCTGCACCCATCGTTCCTACCTCTTATGAATCCTCCCTCCTCCCCCACCGCACCGCACTTTCTTGTTTGTCCACCTCGTACCCAATCACTGACACAACGGAAGCTGTTCGTGATGGAAACAGTAAATGGCGAGAGAGAAGCACGTCGAAACATATTCAGACCTCGTACTGCGATAGCATCTTTTTTTGTGAACGAAATACACGAACTCACTTCTTTGATTGAAGATATTAATGTTCAAAACTAGAGAACAACATTTTTTATTGAGTAAAAAAATATAATTTTTTTTTCAAATTAATTCTTTTGAATTCCACGTCCTTTAAACGATAACAATACCTAGTTCATCCTTAGAAGAAGCGGACGCAATGAAATGTTGCGCGCGCTTGGCGGAACACACCATACGTGTCAATCACAGTGCTCTCAATTCGCCACTTCGGAGTGGTTTTCTTCCGAGAAACACTCAGGGACACTTAGAGGTTCGTTTACGACTGTTTATGCATGCCCGAGTGTCATCCTCGAAGGAGCTTGGCTATCCTTAGGTCTTTCGTTGTGTGTCCTCTCGGGGCCAGTGCGTTCATTTCTTCCCTCGCCGTAACTCGGGATTTGTTTGTAAACACGAGACAGTGCCTGCGGCGGCTTGAAACAGAAAAGATGGCTATAAATATGTATATAAATAACTAACACGCAGACACACGCGGCCACGTATTCGTCTGCCTCTCCTTGGTAGATTAGTCGCCTGCACCATTCCGAACGAATGCGTTCGATGCGAACAATTGGACTTGGACTTCTCTTTTTTTTCCCAACGCTCAGCTCTGCGTCCCACTGACCTACTATCTTCATCTTTTCCCAACCTTCCCTTTCCAGAGTAAAGGCGAAAGGAAAAAAATTGAATTATTTCTTGTGGACAATATTGCATTCGTCCTCCTGGCCGGGATGTAAAACAATATGAATTATAAACAACCCCGCCAATCGTGAAAGTATTTTTTATTACATACGATCAATGTTCGTTCTCTTTTTCTAACAACGCTTTCTTTCGTTCCGTCAAGATATTGGTAATTCACGGCTCGAAATCTTTCAGCAAGTGGAATTGAGGTTATTTTAATAATATACCGAGTCGTAAAACGTCGAGAGATTTATGGCAGAGGACGAGTGTGCATCGTGTCGGATTAAGAATGCTGAGAAATATCCACTCTCAATTGTCGTAGCACGCGACAAAATTATTCCGAGATGGATTTCCAGGACTGAATTACTCACGTCGAATATTTCATTCATATAGGCAGAGTTGTGGGATGTTGTTGCCCAGTGGGTAGAGCTCTGACCTACTACCAGAAGGGATTAGGTTTGATTCTCGGGGACGCCTCTTTAGCTTCACTAAAGTTGTATGATTTTAAAGGTACGAGGCCTCTCTGTAAAAACTACATACGGTATAGAAAAGGGAAATAGCTCTTGTACCTGTTAATGTGTGAATTTCAGTCGCCTTTGGGCTTAGTACCTGGTGAGTTCTACCCTCACCCAGCAAATCAACCTTTGGGTTGATAAATATGGATATATTCTTCAGGACCAAAAGAAAAAGAATACGCTATCACTCCGAGATGGATCGAATCAAGGCATAGCTGAAAGTTGAATGTCGAAAAGTTTTCCATTCACCAATCCCGATCCTCCCCTAACGATTTTCGAATCGCATCGCAGCGAGAGCGTTCGGCGAAGAGAAAGAACGAGAGAGGAGATAGGAAAACAAGAAGGGAGCGACTGATGGGGACCTCAAAGAAAAGCCTTCAGAGTCAAAGCAATTCCCCAAGAGAATGTGTCGTTCGTCGCGGATGCGTTCGCCGGTGGAATTGAGGGAGGTTTTTGGAAGAAAAAATCGTGAACTTTTTGGGAAATGGGAAGAGGTTATGGAAGGAATACTCAAGGAACAGAATGCAATCCCTTCTTTTTGCTGGCATCTGAAGACTTGGAGAGTAAGAGGATGGGTTATAACGCGGAGTGGATAGTACGGGAACGAAAAGGTTGACAAGGAATGACGGATGTATTCATCTTAGTCATTCGTCACTCTCACACAGCTGGCTGCCGGACGGGACTGTAAAGTAATTCCTTGCTATTAAGATGATAACAGGAAAGTAAATTGGGTTCGAGAAAATCGATGGTGGTCCATGAGCCATAACGGATTTGCAAAGAGGCATAACGAAATGAAGAACTGAAGGTAAAGAGGCGAGAGGATGAGAACGTGACAAAAAGTTGAAATAAATTAAGACGGATGTAAGAGAGCCATTACGAGTTAAATGAATTATCACAGAATAGTGAGGGTGGGTAGTTTTTCGCTCTAGGGAATATGGAAGAATTAACGGCCGCAGTAATCAATCTTGGGCTGAAAAATCTATGAATTGATAAAGGGTAAAGCACGAGTCAGTATCATTTTGAAGCGAGCAATAGTTTTTATCTATTTTGAAAGGTATTCAAAGGTGAAGGTATTTCCCTTTGCCGACCTTGCGTCCCCAGGAGAATCTGAAAGTGTTCACCCATTTTATTTTGGAGTAGTGGTTGTTACAGTGGGAGGTGACCGACAGTAGAGGTTATATGCGCCATTAGAGGTAAGCGGGTAATTTGGTTTAGGTAGGATGTTCATGCAGAGAGGAGTGGAGAGAAACCTGGGCATCGGTATTAGCTTGCTCTAAATCATAGATCTTTAACATGAGGTCCAACCAATCCAATTAATGTCCTATCCGGCGGACGGCGTACTTCCCTTGAAGTGCTCTCCACAGAGCAACCAAGTAGGAATCGCGATACCACTGAATAAATCTCCCTATGCAGGGATTTGAACCCGGAGCCTCAGGCTGGGGAGACAGTATACCAGCCGAAGCACCAACCAGATCCCTCTTCGCTTGTAAACGGAGCTGTTCGCAATAATTATCTGGGATTTGAAACTGAAAATCTTTCGTGTTCATTTGAACGATATACGCAGTAGGCTACCACGCCATAAAAAAAACAAGTGGTCATTTTCGTAGTTACACATATTTGATGGACCAGGCCCATAGAGTCATCATTGAACGCAGTCCACCTATCATGCTCAATTTTTTAACGGTCTCTAACGGCTATTATATTCTGCGTGAGGGATTACTTTTGTTTTCCCAGCACACTTTCTCCTTTATCTCTTCACGAGTGGTAATTCGAAAAAGGTAGCAAATGTGAATGGAGACAGTATTGAAAGGTAGTGATATGCTGAAGGCCGCGATAGAAGAGAGAATGTTGGGTAAGTATGGTAGACGAAGAAGGAGAAGTATTTTTGGACAGCCTGAAGGCCCTGTAGGTTGTAGCAGATAAAAAAAAATATTCTATGAATCATTGATTTACGTCAGAAGTTTGAGCCGCTGTTATCATAAGAATGGAATACGGAGAGCAAAGACGTAGCGAAAATAAATATAAAGGGTTATCGAAAGCAGTTTGATGAAAAAAATGAAAGTTTTGAGGAAGTAAGGAAGAAGTAGCTGTGTCCCTCGTCGATTTAATTCTCGCTTTCTCAGTTATACCGTCGAAGGAATGGGGATATCACGGCACTCGGTAAACTTTTCCGTGGGAGGGGCGAGACGGGAGAATGAGGGACCATGGGTGAGAGGGATGGAAGGGACTGTCGCACCCTTTCACCCACCCCCACCTCCACCTCGCCCCACCCCTCCTCCCCGATTCTCGTGAATTATTCAGAACGCATGCACGGACGTCTCGATAGATCTCTCTCTCTCTCTCTTGTGGTCCATTACCCCAAAATTCCTCCACGCCCCCCTCCCAACCCTCCAAGCCATAGGTAACGACCGAGGGGATAAATATATTTGCGGCAGAACGTGACGGAATGCGTCGAATTCTTCGGCGCCACGGAATGAGGGTCCCGAGACATAACACGCGCTACATTCGTTTCCCCTTGTGGATACTGATGTTATCTTCTCATCGATTGGGAAGACCACCCGCGCTCTCGGGAAGGGTATAGGATAAACTTTGAGTGGGTAGGTGGTCAGCGTGCTAATATCCTTAGTCATCGCCCTAAGTTCAGTCCCAAGATGCCTTCTTTTACGAATGTCGGAACGCTCTGGAAAACCGCGAGGAGGAATATCCTTACATCGCGTAGGGAGCTTCTCAATCGTTTGGCAGTTCACTGTACGAACGAAGCGTCGCATAATGCACCACTTTATGGTTCACGAACGCACAGCAAGAGATGAGCGTAGTTAGGAGTTGAGAGTGTAGGTCTTTTTTATTTAGGTAAATGCTTTAAGACCAACCAGAGTCGGGGCACATCCAGCCAATTACTCAGCCGTGCTACTCGGAATTCCATTCCCACCGCATACAAACATGACGTGTTAAATATAATAATATTATCTTAGTAAATTTCCAAGGCAAACAATAAAAATACCAGATAAAGAACGTATATTTGCAAGTATAAGCAGACATACAGAACGGAAAGTTGGCTCACATCAGATATAGCGAGCAACGAGGTTTTTCCAACGGGTTTCATCATCTACGTAGTGACTTTGTTGGAGAAATATTCGTTACAATTAACTAACAACTCAATATTAATGCAACGAAGATGCCATAGAAAATGTTTGTTGTAACGAGAAGGATTATAATCACAGAAGGTGACTCCAATATATACGTTCTCTCATAGCTCGATGACCAAATGTTCACAATCTTCATCAGGCATAGGCACAGTAATATCTGTAGTCTGTAGTCTCTGGCGTTTTAATCCACCCTCAGTTTATTGAGACAACTATTGCATGGGTGAACCGCAAAAAATCGCAAAAAGGTTTTTTTTAAATCTCGACACATTCGGCAAGCACTCATTAGATCAAGTAATTAAACTATCGGCACGAATGTGACTACAGTAATGATCATAAACGCGAACATAACTGAGAGCGGCTACAAAGCTATGCTTTTAGAAATGACATTTAAGCTCGAGGAGGCGATTTAGGAAATTCGTAAACGATATATAGTCAATACTGGGGATAAAAATGAAACAGTTTCTGGCGTAACTTGGTGGAAAATCTTCATACTGACTTTTAATAATCAAACCACTTTACTTTTTCACATAAATTATGTTTCATAAACTATGTTATATGTATTCCACATAAAGTTTATGTGGAAAAGTAAAGTGGTTTGATTATTAAAAGTCAATACTGGGGATATAGCAGGCTTCAGAAGAAATTAAAACACGAACTGCAAACTTTCAGGTTGGAAACTCCCAGAGGGTGACCTACTTGGAAAACGTTTTTAAAAACTATGTGTGCGGTATAGAGATGGGCATTTCATGCAAACGCTATAATAATAAACCAAGATGGCACAGCAATGAAGTCGAAATGAAATTAATGATAAAAAGGAAAATTTATTCATTTGTTGAAAATTCTTTTACGAAATCCTAAAAAAGACCATACCACTAAAATCAAAATATTGTGCCAATTTTTAGGGGATCACCTTAAATCATTTTGATCTTATGTCAGGAAA
This sequence comes from Hetaerina titia, assembly GCA_037158775.1. Taxonomy (NCBI): domain Eukaryota; kingdom Metazoa; phylum Arthropoda; class Insecta; order Odonata; family Calopterygidae; genus Hetaerina; species Hetaerina titia. Next base: position 87,814,172 of record CM073768.1, on the reverse strand, counting down.
ATGCAAGGGAAACGCCCAGCCATACATCCTTGAATGGCAGAAAATAGAGAAATTATTTCAGACAATGTAAACAAGGCCAAATATCTAAATAAATTCTTTCAGAACGTCTAAAGCAAAAATATTAGTGCACAAAATGTAATTCCTCACATATCTGAAGAGCTCATAGATACATTAATTTCCCAGGAAAAAATAGAAAAACAGCAGCGAAATATAAAAACAAACCAAGTCCCATGATTTGAAGAGAGCTTAAAAAAGAAGGTTCCCCCTACGACCTCGCGAACGGAAACTACTCATAGCTCGCATAGCACCCGTCTACAAATACGAGATTAGTGGGAATCCAGTAAATACAGGCCTATTTCTTCAACATCGATGTACGTATACAGAATCTAGAACATACAATACTCTGTAACATAATAAACTTTTTCGACAGTGGTAGCGTACTCTTCCACAACAAGTATTGGTTTAGGTAAAGCAAACCATGTAAAACACACTTGAGTATTTTTATTCGCGATATCCAGAAATTGGAGTAAGGGAAATTCTACAAATACTCAAAGGAATGCTGTATTTTTAGATTTCAAGAAATTATTCAAAACAAATTTCTTCAGGAAAAATTGATACTCAAGCTAAGATATTACAATGATAATAAGAAAGTAACCAGTCGGATTAAGGACTTTTTATCAAACCGTAAACAAAAAGTAGTCGTCGATAGTTTGAGTTCATTAAAGGTTTATGTAACCTTAAGAGTGCCACAGAGAATTGTTATAGGGCCTCTACTCTTAGTGATATTCAGTTAAAACCGAAGTTTCCGCTTTGACAGCAACCTTAGATTAGTTGCAGACCATAGTCATGTACAGGGAGATCAGGGTACTAGCAGGTTTTGGGCTACTCCCTAGGGGTTTTGATAAAGATATTGGTGTGATGTGGGGAATGAAGCTCAAAATTTAATGCCAAAAAAATGTATAGCACTGAAGTTTTGGAATAAATAAAAAGATAACAAGAAGTTAATTATAAAAAAAGATGGGATTGGGTGGTGAATTTCAGAATAGAACGCCACAAACAGAAAATATACACGTATTAGTGTGTTACACTGCCATACATAGAAGAATATGCGGGTTTACCTCAAATAATCTAAGTTTCATTAGACAGGTTATAGGAAAGCGTAATAACAAAGTGAGAGAGAGATGCTAATTCGCTTTTCACAGGCCACATTTAGAACACGCGTCAAGTATCTGGGATCCATGGAATAAAATGTCATTTAAGGAATTGGAAAATTTCAGAGTAAATTCAATAGGTTTTTTTCAAACTTGCTACTACGTGAATAGTCGTATAAATGTTACGAATATACTGGAGTATTCAGGCTGGAAGGCCCTTGATTCTCGAAGAGAGCAGGCAAAACTTAGACTTTGAGATGAGTGCATTGAGTTTTCTTGCGAAATTAGTATTAGAAGTTTTCGCGAAGTGAGCAAGATGTAGGGTATTAACAATAATTTTATATGTAGCCATTGCTTTAAGGTTTTCAATTAGTGTGTGTATTAATTCTGAAATTACAATTTCCCCTTGATTACTTCAACTGTAATATCCCCTTGTCACAACATGGCGTTAAATAGACATAACAGTTATTAATTCTCTATATTTCAATAAATTAACCTTAAGGGCACATGGAAGGTTCTCTAGATATTTTTTTATTCGAAAAAACGTACGACATTGAAAAAAATCTATTATCCTCAATAATTTTTACAGAAGAGATATAAAGCATGCTTGAAATTTCATTATTATATAATACGAAGCCTAGTAATGACAACCATCCTCTCAGCTCTACTCCATATTATTTTCTCTACCCTATGATTGCCTCTCTATTCACTTATGCCTTTCTTCGGGGTTCAAAATTACAGGCTTGTGGAATTAGAGGGTATTTTTACAGGTAACTTATATTAATTAACGTTGAGCAAAATATAAGATATGCGTAAAAAGGTTTTTAATGGCACTAATTCCAAAACTAAAATTGATATCTTTTTTGAACTAATTTTCACATCAGAAAACTTCGCAAAAGTTAAGAAAATCATTGTAAAATGCGTGTCTTTCGATTGTAGAAAACATGTATGAGGAAAGAATATATTTATACTTATGAATATCTGGGAGTTTCGCGATTTAATAACGATCGGTGAACGCAAGGCCCGTCGCGAATCTATTCTGTGTCAGCTCTCAGATGATCAGCTGTGTATTACTTTTTTCTTCTGGGTGCTGATCCTTATCTGCCTTGATCCTGAGTGGGCTGTTAAAAACGGCTACATAAACATGCGTTTTAATTCTGTGGGCATGGATCATTTCTATTGCCCATCCTATTTGTCTCGCATATTTATGAGTATGAGCGAATTTTAATTATCAAAATTTAGAAATTGAGGGGGCAGTAAATAAATCGCCCTGATTATTGACATCACTTGATGGCAGTAACGGCCATGACTCGATCAAAGAATAATAATAATTACTTCATAGTTCATTCTAACTCAGGTGAAGTTTTCACAAACATATATGCAAGAGATTTTACGTATGATTGCTGTAGGTGGAAAACTTACTCATTTCATTCCGTCATTTTTTTTCATTGCTTCGGCAAGTCGAATGGACAGCGATGCCAAGGTACGAAGAGGGATGGCGAATACCGGTTGAAGCGAGAAGACGGGCGAAATTGAGATTTAAAGGGTGTGAAGTGGTGTGATTTAATGAGCAAGAATCCCAGGAGGCCTCAAGGTAATTAAAACGACGCTGAAAACACGTTAAATATTTTCCGTGGCTGAAAAAAAAGCGAGGATTTGTGATTAAGTCAGACGGAAAAAGTTGAGCGGAAAAAAATACAAGGGCCTTTCGGGCATCATCAGTCATCCCTCCTCCCATCCTGTTTTGTTTCATTCCTCTTGCCGCGAGCAACTTTGCACACGCAACGTCTTCTCATTCTCCTTGCTCGGCATGGAGTTGTGAAAAACTGGCGGTCCGGAGATTTTTTGGCTATCTCCAGCTTCACTAAAATTAGGACGACGAAGTAGATTGGTGGAAGGAGGTGCCTTCTGCACAGATTTACTCCAGTCACAGAAAATTTATCCTTGATGGCCAGTTTCATATTATTGCCCACTTGGGAAGAGAATTTTTCGTCCGATTTTGCAGAGGTAAAAGAAAATATTTTGCAAATCCTTCGTTGAATTAATAATGTAATCAATTATTTCAATCTCCAGCTGTATTTAATCTATTATATCGCTCGGATTTTTTTTTACGATGTCATTTAATTATCTTGACTTGAATAAAGGTGAGTGTATTTCGTTTACAGCTACATAATAAGACAGCACACAAATTATTCTTGATTATCGGAGGCTATAAAAAAAAAGGAGACAACCTTGACAAATACATTGAAAGTTTGTTACTCGCAGTAATATAACTTTATTAATACTCTGGCGAACTATCGGTTACATTAATTTCCAATGGAGACATTAAGACAGTCGGGAGCAAGAAAAAGCTTATCGTATTCGTGTCTGAAGAAGGCGGATTTATGTCGTCCCACAAATTAATAAAAGTTCCATTGCAGTGTCATTAGCGTTCTTTCTCCATTTTTTAATACCGATTCGTACAAAAGAGCAATCTCCACTGAAATCATTTTAAAATATAGTTACTCTAACATGTTTAAAGTCGAGTTAGAGTATTAAAGTTAGTATAGTTAGACTAGTAAAATGAAATTAGTCCTGTTAAATAATTGGCTATTGATTTTATAATTCCTTAGTTGAATTGAAAATTTTCTTGTATTTATCTTAACTTCTTAAACCAAAATAATTTTTTGACAAGATTTCTCCGATCGCTGAGATTTTATACGGAGCATTATGGATAAGTTCGTTATGCCCACTCAAATTCTGAAAGTATCAAATTTAGAAATAGGGACTGAAATACTTATTAAATCAAAGTCCACTCATATATTGTTTTAGAGATAGGTGTCTTGATCAAAATGAACGGCAGTCCCCCCCTTCGAAAGCCAGTAATGATTGAGGCACAACTTAATCACTGCTAATCTTTCAGAATTATTAGGACTAGCTGAGTCCTAAAGTCAGATCTGGATGAGACGCTTGCCGGAAGGTATTATTTCTTTGCTTCCGGGACTCCTCAATGCTCCTCAGTTGGAATAGTATATTTTAGCACCTGGATATGCTGTCATCTCAAAAAAAACTACTGATAAACAATAGATCTATTTTGTCATTATTCCATCTCACGTTCAATATTCACGAGCCAGCTAACCTTGATCGAAACTTTAGATATGAAACACTGAAATTTGTTTCTGAATACTATAACAATCCGCGAAAATCGTTTTGAAAGTATAATTACAGCCGTGTAACCAACCCCCCTCCACGTCTGGAATCAACGCGCAATCAACCGGAGCACCGCTCGAAATTTAAATTGGCCTCAAAAGATTTTTACGGCGGTGCTTTTGCGTATCGCAACCCGTGCGTCCCTGGCAGGAATAATGACCGGGGCGACGGTAGTGAAGGAAAAGCGTAGATTAAGGCACGCCCCTCGCTCCCTGACCCGAATGTAGTTCCGTCCCGGGTGAGGGGAGGCAGTGGGGGAGCGAATCCCGGATCATGGGCGCACCTCGGCAGACCGCTTACCGGGAGGGGATGGCCGCCGCACTCCTCCCGAACCCACCGCGACCCCACCCCGACACTTCTCCGACTCGCGTAGGCCCTATTCTCTCCCCGAGGATTCGAGGGTCCGTCTCGCTGTCCATGAGAGGGGGGGGAGGAGGAGAGGAAGGCGACTAATCGCCCCCGTCGATGAGGTCACGTCGCGGAAGGGGTGGCGCGCCCACGCGGGCGGTGTGGGATTCGTTTCTTCCCCCCCTTCCACTTCGTCACGTGCATTTCTCGGCCCCTTTCTTCGCCACCCCCTCTGCCCCATTCCGCCCACCCCTTTCCACCCTCTCCCTTCTCGGCCCACCCGTGGCGCATCGTCAAATCATCGCGGCCGATTCTTTGCATGCAAATCCTTTCGCGTTCGCGGTCCTCCGCAAAGGGAGTCGAAACAAGCCGTCCGCGTCCTTGCGGCGAACTTATTCGAAAGAGAAAACCCTTGCGTCGGTGGACGAATTCATCGTCGTGGGTTGCTACAAGTATTGCCTGCTGCGGGTTTTTACTCACCACGCCTTCCAAAACTTCCGTCCTTTATAATCCACACTCGCTTTGATACCCTTAAGGGAGGACACGCGTGGGTTCTGTAGGAATTGTGTATTTTTATTTCTTACACGTGAAATAGTAAAAAAAAAAGCGATAAGGAAAATGTCTTTACTGCACCTGCTTTAAATGCTGATAGTTCGTTTCAATTGAAATGAAAACTGATTCGATATGCATAAATGATGAGCTACATTTTTAAAATCCTGTGAGTTGTAACGCCGAAATCTGGACTTTACTATATGAATGCATTTCAGCTTTCACATGTTCGCAAAATTCTAGTAAAACTTAATGGCATTCAATTTGAAGCATATTCATATAAAAGGTACGAAAAGGGGAATTATAGTATTTCTTTTCCAAACCAAACGCCAAAGCCGCAAGTTCCTATCTATTACAGTTATTCGTTTCAATAGACGTCTAATAAGATTTGGACTACCTTAAAACTGTAGCATATGCTGTTGAAAAACTATGATTATGACCTTCAGAGCGCTTTTTGTTTGTCTGGAACAAAAGTGGACCATTTTTAAATAAAACAAATGATGTACCTTGTCCCGGACGTGTCTTTTGATACTAGGTTGTTTAAATGGTACGCTGTTTCGTTAAGGAAAAAGAGGTCAATAAGTGAGATTACTGGGATAATTATACTTAGCTCCTTACTATACCTGTATATCAGAAACCTTATTGAGGAAAATGCATAGACGCAAAAGTATTTCAAGGCAAGCGGGTACATTCTGTAATTCCACAATTATCAGCCTGTGGAGCCACTGTCGTAATTTTATTCACGTTTATTTTTTTAATCTTCGATATTCCCTATTCAATAGATGTAAGTATTCTTCCCTGAATATTGAGATACATTTAAATGTCTTCCAAAGAAAAGGAGGCTCACATTCTGCCCTAAACATCAGTAATCCCCTAGGTTGTCCCCACGAATCTTTCCGTGGGAAATAATGTAATTCCCTGTGGCGCACTGGGATTCGAATCCCAGCGACCTTTCGACCACACTAGTCGTCTACAAGCATTTAGTGTGACATTTCGTCCCGCGAAGAGTTTGTCTTTTTCTACGCCGAGGAATGTAACCCAGTCAACAACGTTCCTTCTTCCCTACACATTCTATTTCTACCCCACTCCCAGCTCGCCAAACCACTGTCTTACCTTCCCTGCTCGCCGCCCCGAACCCCCATCCCTCCCGCCTCCTCGATCCCCGCTTTTCCCCACCGTGGTTCTCGCTCGATGTCGAATCTTCTCGTGTGACCCGAATGGTGAATTTATCGGCGCCTTGGAGGGTGACTATCGCCGCCGTCGCCGCACCCAGCGCGACGTAGCGGTGGCTCTATTTGCATAACCCGTCGTGCGGGAAGGGGGGAAGGAGGGGAAGGGTAGGGAAGGGTGGGGCGTGCCATGGGGCACCGATAAAAATCCTCGTCGGAAGGAGGAGGCAGTGGGAGGTCGAGGATTGTCCATCCGGAGAGGTCGTCTCCCACTCGCTCCTTCCCCCCTACCTCGGGATTTCATACTCCCGCCGTCTTCTTCCTGCACCCACCTACCACACACGCACACCTTCCCTTTCGGGCGAAAAGAGCACCCCTTCCCGCCAAGACCCTCGATAGAGTGGTGCAGCAGCCGGGATGGCGGGGAGAGGGTTGGTGTTTGAGGTCGTGGGTCGTGATCCGAGCCTTGACTCCATTTCCGTCCCTTTCGGAGTGATGGGTGGTAGCGTCGCCATCCATCCCTTCAATCGGCGGCGGTCGTCAGAATTGGTGATGACGGGACGTGAACGGAAGAGCCGCAAATGTCAAGTCGGATACCAAGTATCCCAGAACACCTCCCATGGACGGGTGACCCCTGCAAACGTGGTTGGTAGGAGACGAGTCATGATTTTATGGAGAAGTAAATTTCATTTTGGTAGTTGTGGGGCTACTGATACGTTCGAGTGGACGTAGTTGAATTTCGAGGTAGGTGTACTCGTAGTAAGTACACTCGCCTGTAAGTACACGTGTGAGTGTGTTTATGCTCAAAGTCACATTAAACATAACTGTGTGTCGCACAGTTGTTAAATGTTCAATGTTCAAAGAAATTTCAACAATGTGTGGAACGCTTATCGTCGGAATACAAGTAAGTCTTGTAATGCGGAACGCCAGGCACAGCACGAAAAGAAAAGGATCCGCACGAAAAAAAAACAAAATACTTCCTAAATATTTTGGTGGTCGCCGTCACCTTAATCAGAGTGAGAGGAATTTTCTCTCACACCGATGACTGTGGCAGGAACTTCCGAAATAAACAGAAAATATCGTTTCCCTTTTTTTGTTAGTAATGTCGTGCGTGTCAGGTCGGGTAAACTATGAATTTTGGTTCTCTATGTTACATCTTGGGAAATTTCAGTCTGGGAACGAAAGGGGGAGCCCATGCCAACTCTGTACACACGTTTCACTAATTTATTAGTGAAGAGCAATCGCTCGCTTTAATTCCCTTTCGAGATGTTCCCCGTCAAGCGCCGGATTGTATTTCGCTCCTTCCCGAGTCCCACACCCACTTATCTTTCTTCGACTCCCCTCACTCTCCCGCCCCGCAAAACGCGCGCGACGAGCGACCTTCCGGCGAATAGCATCGTCATCAATGGAGCGGATTCTTCGCGCAGACAGGGGTCGCGAAGTAACGGGGTGAAGATGTTGTTTCCCGCCCCCTTCAGCCACCGTGAGGTGTCTACTGGGGATGATGCGTAGCGATTGCTCGGACCGGCAGCGGAGTTGTGTTTCTAAACTGCGTGGCCTCGCAGTGACCCTGGGGAATCGATCGGGGGCGTCGGGAGTTGTTTGTTTCTCCAGAAGTAGCGTCATCCCCTTTTCAACACATTGGTGGATTGAGTTCGAGAGAAACGTTATGTTTCGCCTGGAGGAGGACTGAAAAACGTCGGCGGAAGGAAATAGATTCGGAGCTATCCTAGTTTTCGTGAAGGCTGTATGAAAATAATTTTGTGGTTGAAAGGGAAAAATAGTATAAATTGTTTTGGAAGATAAAATTAACAAAAATTTGGCATCAATCCTAGGCTGTATGGAATAAAGTTGATAACGGTGACTCATCACCCATGACGATGTGCCAGGAGAAGATAATGAGCGGAATAGTGCGAACGTGAAAAACTTTCTATGAGATTTTTTTCTAATCCAGGGCCTAAACTTTGCATCTACCTTAAAATTGCGAAATGTCAAGAAATCTTATAGCAGGGATTGTTATGATGCCAGCCTTTAATTTTTTGCTGGTTTAGCTAATATGCTCTTCATGAAAATTCCAGGTAACTCCAGGCAATTCTACTTATTTGGGTATCGTTGTTTTCATACTGATCGTGGTTTTGTCGTGAATGCCAATTGTGCAAAGACTATTGAAATTTCTTAGCCAGGGTGACTTTAAGGGAGGAGGGTGGAATAAAAGGTAGGGTGATATAAGGGTAGGTCGTCTCCAATGGACGCCCCCTCCCCTCTCGGAGAATACTTTTGGTTTTTATAAAAATCGAAAGAAGCGTTAAGTCCTAAATTAATGATTAATGTTCTCCTGTTATCCCCCAGCATAAAGTTATGCATTTACTGCTGTATGGGTCATTACGATTCCCAAATTAAAGCGGTTAATATCGTAATTGAAATGATTTCGACCTTTTCTAATGGGAAGAAAGGTTATTAAATTATATTTCTTCATTTTCGAAGAAATATAACTTTATGACCTTTCCCTTCCTGCTCCTAGAGGTGTCCCAGCTCTGTTACTGTTCCATAGACCTGGTTTTGTATTCTAGCAGCTGCAGCCTTGGGTAAAACCCAAAAATAAGCTTTAAAATCATTAGGTCAATCTAAACTGACAGTATTTGCTCTTTTACTTAAAGATGGAGTTACTATGGCCAGCAACTGAACGAGTGGATAATCGCTATTTGAAATAATTATAGAAATCGGATATATCGGTGACCTCCACGTTAAGCAGCGATAAAATTTTAGGGAACATTACTACAAAACGGGCCTTACAGCTGTAATCAATTTATCTGCGATTATAACGTGAGGGCCGAATAATTCTCGTTTTGTCACAATTGGGCTTGAGATTATCTTGTACCTTCCTATGAAGCGTTTTTCTTGCTCTCTTCATATTTGTAGTGACTACCAACCTTACTTTCTCCCTTACCCCGTCACTTTTACTTAATTTTCACAAAAAAATTCCAAAATCTAGCTGATCTTCATCAAGCTAATGTCTGAATCTGGTACTTCAAAACAGCTTTGAAAAAGTTAAAAGAAATACTGACTTTTAATAATCAAACCACTTTACTTTTCCACATAAGCTTTTTAATTTTTACAACCCAGGTTTCGTTATAGCATAACATCATCAACCTGATGATGTTATGCTATAACGAAACCTGGGTTGTAAAAATTAAAAAGTTTATGTGGAAAAGTAAAGTGGTTTGATTATTAAAAGTCAACCTGATGATGTTATGCTATAACGAAACCTGGGTTGTAAAAATTAAAAAGTTAATGTGGAAAAGTAAAGTGGTTTGATTATTAAAAGTCAGTATGAAGATTTTCCATCAAGTTACGCCAGAAACTGTTTTATTTAAAAGAAATAATCATCTAAATGTGAGCGTAAGATTAATTTTTCGGTGAGCTTCATCGATGCCATAAAGATGAGGAGAGAACGAAAAAGAGGTAGAACGCGGTCGCAAAGTAAGACTGCAAATTTAATGAGATGTGGGACCTCGGAGAATTCTGAAAATTCAAGCAATCGGAGAAAACCACTCCCGGAGAATTTTTCAGTTTCACATTTTGCCACGCTATTTTTTTCAGACGTGATGAATTAGGTGCGTAGATCTACAAAAAGTTACTCTGAAGCCACCTGTATTGGAAATGCCTTTTTAGGAGTACTTCAATAAAATGTCTGTTGAAAACGCTATCAAACGATTGATATTTCCCATTATTGGATTCGCTGGATATCTAACGGGATTTTGAAAAATACGAAAAATAGGCACGAAGAAGAATTAATTTAAGTAATGCTCATGAATAAATAAAATGTTTCCTTTCTATTAAAAGTATTCGTAATTAAAAAACGGGTGAACTATCCGGCGATAATTCCATTATTCCTTCATGTTGCGCATCTTTTCAGGGTCCCATAGCTTAGAGAAGGCTATTCGCTATATACTTTATATTGCACTTGGTGCCTATCTTCAATTTTCCTGCCCTCTTTTTGCAGTGAAATGCCACAAAATGGCAACCCGTAACATTAAATACCATCATCATCAATGGCCATCATTCCCATCCTGAGATTGGTTAGACGTAGTTCTCCACTTAGTTCACCTATCGGTTAACCTCTTCATTCACTCATATTTCATCGCTTTCACGTCTGCCATTAGCCGTTTCATGCATCTTGTCTAGGCTCTTCTTACTCTATAATCCTTTCAAGCCACTTTTCTTCCTCAGCTGTTGTCGTCGAGCCATTGTGTCTCAATCGCTGTCAATGAGGTTATATATATGTATATCTCCTCCTCTTCAGGGATCTTATTATACTTCATATTTATTATACTTTTTCTACAATTCGCAATTAGAACATCTTCGTAAATCTATTAAAAAATTTTAATGAATTATATTAAAGAATGCAAGCAATGGAATTCGCAAGAATATTATGACGTAAAAATGTAGGACATTTTAAATATAATATTTAAATACAATGTAAAGGAATGCAGAAACTTTTAGCAGGAAAATAAAGTCGAGAAACAAAAACATGGGGAATGCTTCCCATGAAATTCCAAGGGAAGTATTTTTTTCGAAACACGTTTGGGTATAATTATATGAATGAAGGCTATTTCATAAATGCAATGCATTCTGGTCGATAGTTAATATTTTAATGAGTAGTATTTATAGTTATGCATCTGTTGATAGCAATTCCTCAGGTATTTTATGGTTATATGAAATATATTAAAGCGACAGTGGGTATCACCAAATTGAAATTATTCATGTACCATAAAATTGGGCTCCGCGAACTGAGTCGCTTTTAAATGTCGTGCTTTACTCGCGAGTATTACAAATGAATGTATTCCGTGTATTTGACTTTACACCGCACATTAATAAGGGCAACGAATTGGAATGAATCTCCACTAATATTCGTTACACATTATTTTTAAATATTGTTATAAACAGACCGCTCCCATTAAAATTAGAATCTACAAATATTCAATATGTCCATACATAGAGGCGTATGGAAATGTGCTGTGTACGTATTCTTTGGTTGTATCATATATCAATTGAAGAAATAATGAATTTAGATATAAAAGAAACTGCCTTCGATAATCTGATCCTCATCTTGGCGTCGGTCGTTACTCGGAATCCAATTGAATGTTATCAGCAGACTGTTCCGTTGCTAACAGATGGAATTTATGAGACGGAACATGATTACCACACCATAGATCACTGCCAAGTGTTCCGCGTGAGGATCATAATTTAAGTGGCTGTCAAAAGTCACTTTCGTAATTCTTTGGCAGGCGTGGACGGAATACACAGCGTATGATGTGGCTGCGAGAGATTTGCGAACTCTTCCAGAGTCACGGATCAAGCCATGTATCCTAAAATTCTCACAGGATACGGACATACAAAGGCAGTTCATGGGCAACCGACTTCCTTGAAATTTGATGTTTATATGTAACTTAACTCCCTGTTCATAAAAATATTTTCCTTTTGGGGGTAGACAGCCATAGGGTTGATGAGATAATCCACTTAATTAATACGGAAAAAAGGGTGCACATGACAGATAAGTCATACTATCATGACAGCGTTTGATGTAGTGGTAAAGTTCTCGGCTCCCGCGCAAAGCTTTCAGGTTGTACTCCGCCTTCGGTATAATTCATGTAATAATTATTGCATTTTATTTACTAATCTTGTTATTTACTAATCTTGTTGTGATGTTTTATTGTTTTTGGTTTCAGTTTTCCTTTTGATTGTTTTACATCTTTCCGGCGGTGGATTTGAGTTTTATATCTTTTTTCTACATTTGTGATTAGTGAAAATATCAGTACGTTTTCATTTTAACATGTTTTCAACCGGTGACCTCAGGGCCGATACCCATGAGCACTATAATAGCGACTGAGGGTAGGCACCTTTTACAGCATATAAGCGTAATTCTCACAAAATTTGTCGTTCTCTTCGCCAAAAAGGGGTTATTTTTGTTCTCAGAGAGTGAAGTGAGACGAAAATGCCATATTACAGTGAAATCGGTCGTCCATGGATCTGATGTCGCTTGTCAGCGTAAAATTCTAAAACTTTCCTTAATTATCTCGCTCGTGCTAAGACAAGTAATGAAGAATAATTTGAACAATATTAACTTCAAACAATAGATAATTCAACTTTCATATATACGTTATACTTGGGTGGTCTGAATAGTTTCCGACCTCTCGTATGTCATTATTAAAATGTCTTGTATCTTTGTCAGGTCGGAAACCTTTCAGACCACCCTTGTATATGCCATTGTTTTTACACAATTTTTTTACTCGGCACGCGTGGAAATGATGAATAGTTATAACAATTCTCTCAAACTGAGTTTAGCATATATTAAAATTAAATGCAATTAGTTGAAAACATTATTGTAAAATTTTCATTAAATTAATTTTAATTAACAAATTTTCTTTTTTTTATCTAGCCAAGTCCAGCTAGATACTTTGGAGAACCAGAGGAAACAACCTGCATGTGCAGCTCGGTGACGAGAAAGTCAGAGAGCCGTAGGAAGCCGTACCACTTGGCGTTATGAAAGGTCAGTGGGAGTCTTTGACTTTTATTTTTTATTGCCCATATTGAGTTATGCGGAAAAATTGGTTGAAAAGAAGAAAACAGACTTTCCGTGGGTCATCACTGCATATACGGATTTTCAAGCATACAAATTTTGAATGAAAAGTATCGGAAACAATTTTTTCCTTATGTGACTGTAGGTAGCCGAGCGCTCACACCTCATAGGTTCGGTGGTGTTGGTCTGAATTGTAACATATGTCAAATTCCAATCACCTGCGATCGTTCTTCCAGGATATATTGTGTTTCGAGTGGAACCCTATCGAGTGACTCGGTACAAGCGCAAAATATTGCGAAGGATTGATCAGCGGCACGCCATTATATTTTGTTTTGGACTGGGAAAATCGGGTACGGAGACTTAGGGCATGATTTAAAGCTGGGCAGTTGGATAGTTTTTCGGAGACATAAGCTCTTCAAAGATGACCGAGAGGGTGTGGAGGGCGACGAACGTCGACGTCAAGAACCGACGACAACGTGTGCTTGAAGTGCTGAATTCAGATCGTCAGTTAAGTGTGCGCATGATCGCAGATCTTATTGGGATTGATAATGTGACAGTGCACACCATTATCACTGAAAATGTGGGGCGATGCGAAAGATCTGCGCTTAACTCTTCCCGAAGGTCTTGACGGACGACCAAGAGCAGAGTCGAGTGTCTGCTTGCGAAGACCATCTGCAACAGCATCGCGACGATCCCCCAACCCCCTTACATTCCCGACTTAGCACCAGCTTACTATTTCCCATTCCAAGAATTGTAATCCTCCCTCAAAAGACATTGCCATGGATCCACAAGTTCCGTCGAAGAAACTTGCACACGTACCCTTAAGGACCTTCCGGAATCCGCCTACCTAGGGACTCTTCGAGTCGCCGAAAAGCCGCTGGAAAAGATGTGTCGACGCTGAAGGGATGTAGTTTGAAGAATTTTGAGGCATTGTAGCAATATATGCAATATGTTAATCTATATTTCAGGAAAATTTCCCGATACTTTTTATACAAAGCTTGTACTTTTTTCAGACATACTGAAAGACTGATGAGATTTAAATGACTAGCGGCAATGGTCTCACAGGACATGCCAAAAGCAACAAAATTATAAAAAATATAGTTTGGTGAAACCTTGTTTTTCAAAGTGACTTAAATCTTGCGTAATGCAAGAATTTCCCTATCAGACCTCATAAACATATGGTGTCAATATTGACAACCGTCCGGTGAGAGTTACATTTGTAAAAAACTACAAAGATAGGGTAAAATGTTACACTAATAATTTCATTCTTCGGTTGAGAACCATTGGATAAAATATTACTGTATTATAGATTTAAATTAGATCAAGATCTGGAGTGTAATCGGTATTTTCTTATCCCGAATTAGAAATGTCGATCGGACTACGACCATGGAATTTCATGGAGAGGCGAGAGAAGTTTTAGGCATTAGGGTGTACTTTTTTCAGTATTTCGAAGAAAATATGCAACAGTAATATATGCCTAGTTCCCAATCCCTCGTGCAATATTTTACACTCCTTTATTTATTTAGTACCCTGCGAGCCATCACTATAGTGTTGGCAGGGGGTGATTACACAGCAGACTATGACCCTTGACTCAAAACCCCTTTCCCTCCTAACGCGGTCGGACAAAAGCTATTTTATTCTGATCCCTTATCGTTCGGGGGAAAAATTACATCTGAGATATATCTGCTCTGCACTTAATCTCTCGAACTTTATGGACTTCTACTGCAAAACGATGGGGCTAATAACACATTTTCAACGTCATTGATAGAGAGACATCCTTCCAATATATTCTAGCGATTTAATCTGTAATCTAACTTTCGTTCCATGAATGATTCCTAACCTAGATCCTATAACAGTTCTGATACGCTACTCAGTTTGTCCAACGTTTCGCAAATCTGACTTATCTACGCTGCACGCTATCTAATTCGGCAATCAATCAATCTTCATGAGGATCCCATATACTTGCAGCATATTCTAAATGAGGCATAACCAGCGACAGATAACATTTCTCTTGAAAATTTGCATCACATTTCCCCAACACTCTTCTAATAAACCCTAATTTTTTCTTAGCTTGTCCACATATTCCCCGGATGTGTTTCACCCAGGAGAGAACGTGAGTAAGGGTAACCGCCTAGTTATTTAATTGAGTCTACACTTTCCATTTTGGTGTACTTGATGCAATCCAGACAGGTTCCCAGGCGCTCCATAAGCTCCTGGTTTGAACCTGTTTTGCCTTCGATTCCTCAAAACCGACAGTATTCAGCCCCGAAGTTTGATGTGGATAGGTGAATGCAGAGCCTCACCTGAGTGAAACTTTGTGCCGAAGGGAAGGAGAGAGGCGATTAACGCACCCCAGATGATCTCTCGATTTGTCGCATCCCGTCATTCGCTGCATTGGAGCGTGTTTCTGGTAGATGATGCTTCTGGGAATAACCGATTAGTCACGAAAATACTCTTAATGGAAGCAGAAGTCGTTATGAAGTAATTGGGAAATAGAAATGGCTACAGTCGCCTGCAGACGGCGGTGTTTCATCTTGGTGGAAGATAGCCACGTGTATATTTGTATTTTCACGGATACAGGATAGTGAATCTTCAGTCTCCTCCGGCTTTCAATTCTTACAAGCCTTTCGGCAAGTAAAATGCACTTCACATTCTAAGTAGGAGCCCCATTTCCTCTCCCTGTACCAACACGGTTGGTCTACTATTGTTCAGAATATCACACCGCTATTTACTGGGGTAGTTAGGCGAAATCACACCCATTTAGAGCCTGAATCCTCCGCTAAACGTGATAATACTATTTTAAAATTAATTTTCTTTATATTTTACTTCCATGGCCCTGTCCCATGATATCGCACCCAGATAGGCTCGATTGCCTGTTCTCCAGGCCACGACGCCGGACACTCAAAGGCTACTAGTTTTTTTTGAGAGATGAGGTTGAAATTCCATAGTTATTCTCGAGGAAGATTTGAAATCCACTACGTTTCCAAGGATAGCATTTAATGCAGTCAACTCTGTAGTTTCGCCACACTGTAGCATCATTTTGACTCTATTCAGAAGGGACTCTGGGCAAGATGATGGTACAGGGTAACGAAACTAGTTGACTAAATTGAATTCTATCTTCTGGAAAACCAAATCACTTTTATTTTGATTCTTCCTTGTGCACTACTAGTTTGTGTTTCTTTTCACTCTTTATCCTTCGATTACACTTCTAATATTTTCCCTGGAGTTGGTAACTCACTTGGCCTACGCCTCTGAGAGGCATCATTAATTACGCGAATATTAAAGTGGCGCCTAATGGTCTATCGTTGATAATCACCGAGGCTTTAACTCACTGCGCATCCAGAACGATTGGAAGTGCAGCGTTTTATTACCGTCATGAAACACATCTAAAGGCTTGTGCATTGTTCTTTAAATGTATATTTTGACCTCGCAGAGTTCTGGGTTCTGTCAGGACAAGCAAGCATCAGGGAATTATCATATTTGTCCGTGTCAAAAGTTCACTATGCTGTTCGCAAGGTTCATAAATTATGGGTAATGGCATAATAAGTGTGGTGCGTCACTTCATTCATTCAAACTGCCGGTACGCTTTGGGTAATGCGTAGTATTAATTTCCCCACCATGTTTCCCTCAGCTCCTGTTGACCCACATCTCACCGCTTGAAGAGCAAGCGAAAGCGAAATAAGTCATCTAGTGACGGATCGGCGGTTGAGTGTTCACAGCCTAGAAGGTAGGCACTTGTGTTGTCGAGACACGAGAGGGGGCGTGGTGTTGCACTAGCGATATCAGATCTGAGTGAGAGAGAGAGATTTGGAAAGGAAAACTCAGACGAGGAACAAAATGAAAAAGTTTATAAAATCGCATCGGTTACGGTGAAAAGACGAACTGTCCATCGTGTTCGAAACTATATTTAGAACCTGGAGCGTCGAACTGTGAAGCTGAAGAAAATGAAGTTCTTTCGTGCAAAATTGAAATCTCGAATGTTTAAATTATTTCGAAATGAGCTTTAAAAAAATGCGCCTACCTTGAAAATGATAACATATATTGTCCCATTCCCAAACCTTTTCCATTGGTGCGAGTGCCCCCTGTCTGTTGGGGTATACGAAAATGTAAACCTGGGGTTCAACTGTGTTTTTAAAATGAACTCCATATATTAACGCCAATGTAATTTAATTTATTCATCGACAGCATGTGATTCTTATAAAATACACACGCTAGGCATTTACGTATTTATGCTGTATCATTCGTTAAAATCTGTGATGATTAGATTAGCTTGACTACATAAATTATTTCGATGATCTTGAAAAAGTATTGAAATCGGTTTCAGGCTATTTTTAATTTGTGCTCATTTTCTTAATATTACCTACCTAGAGTTGGACTCTTTGACACAAGGGTTTCGGTTTCAAATCTCATCTGATACCTTTTGGCAGCACCATCTAAAACCGAATCATTGCCATTTTCAGGTGAATGGTACCCACGGGAAATCATTCAAGTCATTGACAAAGGAAAACAACCTGTATGTGTTTAACATTCATATGGGATGAGCTGATCCACACCAACCTTGGGGTTAATTACTGTGGCAATCTTAAGTAGGAAGCATCAGCACCGAACTATGATCATCTTCATTTTCATGTCAGCAATCCATTTTGTACTTGCATTCATTGGTTTACATTTTAAACCTTACAGATTTTTCGTAATCTCAAATTGTAATTTGTAGTCATCTAAATATCAGTAAATATTAAAAATTAATGTTATTATATTAAATTTATTGTATTTACATGAACATATTTTACAAAGATTACTAATAAACACCGTAATAAGTATATTTTTTGTGTACTTAAAGTCAATCTCAAGAAATCTTATGCAATGGGTACAGCTGAACCATATATTTCGGTGGTTGGAGTGACGTGGTACTCTAGTGGGTAGCGCGCTGGCTTATGGACCGAACGGATTCGATTCTAGGTGATGTCTCTAAGCACCTTCAGATTCACGGAAGTGTGCGATTTTTTAGTATTAGTTTTGGGTAGCCATTGGCGGCACGGGGAAAATGCTATACCCCACCACCCTAATATGTGAATTTTACACGCCGTATTGGGCTCAGTACGAGTTGAGTTCTAAACCAAATTATCCACCCTATTTTTCATCCAAGCATTCTAAAACTAACATATGGAACCAGTCTTCGAGTTGATTATTGTGGAGACTTAGTTATAGAGTCGTAGAGACGTAGTTATCTCCGAGCATAATTCTCATTGTTTATTTTTTTGTAAAAAGGAACTCCACCACTCGTTAGGTAGTTATGCCAATCATTCAAGGGATGTTATTTCAGAATAATATTTCAAGCGAGGTGCGGCAACAAATTTTATTGGTAAGAGTTGAACAGAACAACAAAACACGGAGTCAAAAAAAGGAAGATTAGTTCCGAGGACGAAGTATGTGGAAATCATTAGAGGGAAATGATTTTGTTGAAGATAGAGGTACGACTTAATTAGATGAGTGAGGGGAACGATACGTAAGAGATACGTACGCAACGGGATGTTAGAATTTCTTGGTTCTGTGAGAGGGATGGTTTATTGTTTTAGAATCCTTGGATCAAGAATGAGGTAAGGAATGGACGTCATAATATACGTAGTTTAAATAATAATATAATTCGCGTAGTTTAAAAGGTTTTTACTGCTCAAGCAAAGATAGACGAAAACTAGTTGACGAAAATAAGCCTGCGAAAACCTAGGAATTAACTGGAAAGCCAAAAGAGAAGAGGACTTCGATGGGATAGTGTGTTTTGCTAAGAAAAGCAACAGGATTTGTCCTCAAAGGACGTGTTCGTAGGGCTTATGGGAAAGAGAGGGTGTGCCATTTTAAAACATTTCCTTACTGGTGTGGAGGATGTTCAAGAGAAATCTTTCGTAAGGTCTGTTATTGGATTATTTCAGCTAAGATCTATAAGAAAAAATGTAATTATCCTTGACATAGGTGTACCTACGATTATGTTGGCGGGGTAACTTCCGCGCCTGCAAACCCAGAGGTCGTGGGTTCGATCCCCGCTTAAGTCTTTTATCTTACACCTAAGGCTTGGGTGTTTTTGATTGTCTTCGATGTTTTTAGGGGTAAGGTGGAAGACGGAACTTTGAAGTCTCAATCTCGTCCCAATAAAATATTTTTTAAAAAATGAATCACCGATGGATTTCTCTGATTTAATTCGCTTGCGAAATTATGATTTATTACGTGTATGTAAGCAGTACTTTTTAAATATTTGTCTCATTTCACTGCAATTTTTTTCATGCCACTAAAATAAAAAAAATTCTTTCAACGTAGTTAGTATGTTCTCAGTACAGACACGACAAACACACAATTAAACTGATTAGTAACAATCGAAAAACGCTTTCGTCAAGCCTAGTTGTGTTTTTTTTAAAGCTTCCTACTGTGTGATATTTATGATAATAATGTTGATTTATGCTGGGAATGAAAACTTTACGGATGCTCACAAAGAAGAATAGGGTGAAAAAACATAATTCCTTAAGGCCCGAAAGGAATTTTCGACATGAATCGAAAAACCAATCACATAAAGAGGATACTATCAAAAAGAGGAAGTAAGAAGAACAGATCTGTTAATTAAATAGGATTAGCAGAAAAAAAATAGTGAAAAAACACT
Organism: Hetaerina titia; assembly: GCA_037158775.1. Lineage (NCBI taxonomy): Eukaryota > Metazoa > Arthropoda > Insecta > Odonata > Calopterygidae > Hetaerina > Hetaerina titia. The sequence continues at coordinate 87,794,540 of CM073768.1, read as the reverse complement.
GAAACTGGAGTTTTATTCGGTAAATCAAAAGGTATTGGTCCTCTGAAAAGCCTCATTTGCCTAGTAAGGACGCGAGCGACCCTCTCATAAACCCTATGGGACTCAAATTTGATGACCCGCTTAGCGTGAGACATTCCAGTAATAAATCTCTAAACTCTTTTAGCCCTCGTTTGGGCAGTATGTGGGAAAGGGAAAAAATAAAACTACGTAGACTCGTAGCAATACAAAAAAATCATAAAGATTTCACAAAGTTTGCTCACTACCACATGGCACCAGGTGGAACGTGTAAAAATGCTGGGAGATAAGAACAAGTTAACTAAGAATTTTATTGAGTAAACTAAGATATATCAAAGAAATTAACAATCTGGATGAAAAACCCGTTAGGAAATAAAAATCTGTCTGCTAAATAAGTAAATAGAAGCGAATAAAAAGAGCGTAGAGAAAAATGTTAACAGTGAAACTTTTTCGAGCTTGGTTAATTTCTTGAGTTTTCACTTCCTTAGTCACAATTTTTCCGATGCTGGAATTTTGCCGAGTTGGCGCTGAGGCTTGTAACGACTCAATGTTCATTCCTCCACCTCAGCTCACAGATGAATGGCAGAGGTCCGTCGCAGGGGATGTCGCGGTACCCACCGTAGCGGTAGAAGGAAACACACTGCTCAACGCCGTTCTTGTTGTCCGGCTCACCGGCGCGCCAAGCCACGTAACCGGTTGATGCTAATGTATTGCCTGGAATGGAAGGGAGTGGGCATTTCAGCCGACGAAATGACAACACCAATGACAACACCCTACATGAATTATTTACAATTAAGGAGAGTTCGCTCAATGGGGAGCATAATAATATAAACTAATATTGTATTAATGTGAGGTGAAATGACGCGATTAGTCGCTTCAAGTACAATTCAAATATTTATATGATTATCTGAATATGTTGCGTATAAAATTTTCAAACGCAAATAATTTTATAAATCCTGAATTTTTGATTGTATCTATTTTCACGCAAATCATCAATTCTCGACCTTGGTGCCGTTTTAGTCTGTTTTATACATGGTTTTCTCCTCTTCAATGCTATTTCCACAATTTTACAAATATAAGTATATTACGTGTGTATGTATATATATTTTTTCTTAGGTAATCTAACGGTTAAGGTAGGTTTTTGGATAGACAAAACTATCAAATAAACGTTTTGTAACTCCAAACAAAACCCAATCCAGCAACCTAATCTACATTAGGTCCCTCTTCATCTCTGTGTACTTCTTTCCTCCCTTCATTCTATCCAAATTCCATATCCTGTTCCTGCCCTTTCCTCGCTTGCCCAACATTCGCCCCTCTATTACCTTCTTCAACATCCCACCAGCGCTCAATATGCCTTTCATCCATTTTTCCTGCTTCAATAGGATTTCTCTCAACAAACCCCTCTCCTCACCCACCATCTCCAGTACTTCCTCATTTGTTTTCCTTTCGGTCCATTTCAACTTCTCCATTCTTCTCCACACCCACATTTCAAAAACCTCCAATCTACTTCTATTCTCCTGCTTCAGTGACCACGTTTCAGCGCCGTACATAGCTACGCTTCATATCGGAGTTTTTACGAGTCTTGTCTTAACATCCCTACTCAACGTCCCCGTCATCTACTCCCTCTTCCTTGAGAAAGCCTCCTTGCCTAGGGCAATTCTTCTCCTTACGTCCCTACCACTTTGACTGTATTGGTCCAAAACACTTCCAAGATGCGTGAACTGTTCTACCTGCTCTATTTTTCCCCGCCTATTTTAATATTTAGCTTAGCCTTTTTCTTTCTGGAAAATCGCATAACCTTTGTTTTATTAATATTGATTCTCATCCCATATTTTTCGCACTGAACCTCCAATTCACTCAGCAATGCTTGCAACTCCTTGGCTGACTAAGCAATATATATATATATATATACTAAGCAATATATACATATACATATATGACGTGTATGTACACACAAATATATATATCTATATATATATATATATATATATAATGCACATATAACTCTACATAAAGAAGTAAATTGATATGCATAGTATATCAATTTACTTCTTTATGAGCATTAGTCTTTCGGATCAGGATAGGTTTTTGATGAAGCCTGGCACTACACACTATTGTACTGTTAAACCCTAATTAGTATGACAAAATACATCCTTAAACCCAAGACTTATTATTTCAAAACTCAATGGTACATTAATTTGTACACGCACTTATGCGCGCTCAACCTTTAATGTTTCAGAGCATAAGTGTGACTGAACACAGATAAACAGTTAAAAGAAACAAGATTATGTTATCCGTAGTCCTTTCATTAGTGAGAGAAAACGAATCACATCGCAACCATAGTTGATCTCCCCACAAGCGATGATTCAAGGAGCCTTTCATCAACACTTAACATATTTTGAGAACTGATACCGATGCAGACAAATGATGAACAAACTTGAGGGGATGATTTTCGGGGTTTTCACGCGCCATCTACACCGTCACTTCATCGAGGCTGACCAAGAAGATGTTAGATGATTTAAGAATAGCTCACCTAGTAAGGATCTGAAGTCACGCAGTCGATTTCGATTGTGGATTCCAACGTAAGCATCGCTCTCCTCCACGGCTCCGTGCCTCATCCACAGGGTCACAAAAACGTCAGCCTCTTCTTTGGAATTGGCGATCGCTAGATGCCCACCCTCCAATGTGCACACTTGGTTCGCCGCGTCGAAGCCATTCGCGCCTTCTGCGTGGAATTTGTAGATGCCCACGCCTTCGTACCCTTCGTATCCCTTGTATCTGTCACCTGCAAGGAAATAGAAAAGTCCTACATGCGATCAAAGTTGAAAACCGAGCGAGCGAAAAGGTGGGGGTGCAGTACACCAATCCTTTGCCTCAAATACGTATACATAAGTTCATGTTGATGAACGAATGAATTGCTTAATGTCAGGGCATTTAAATTCTTCCCTTCATTTAACGCATGTTTAATTACTGCTTCATTCCTCGCGAACATTTTTTGGTCCTTATCTGAACCTATGTCTCAATATTTAATTTTCACTAACACGATTCATTTTCCTTAGTTTCTTAGTCGATTCTTTTCATTTGAGCAAATTTATTGGTTGTAAAGTAAGGAAAATTCTAAAAAAAGAGGAATTATCCAACGTTTAAAATTATTTAGTACCTTATGCCTCTAAAGAATTTAGAGATTTTTATCAAATGTAGAAGGTAAATTTCAAATTCGAATTTGTTCATAGAGTTTTAAATATTCACAACAAGAGCTACGTGTATTTAGGTGTACCGGATAAATATTCTATGACAGCTCGCTAATCGAAAGTAAGGTTAACGTATGTGTCAACTCGTAGTTATTGCCAATATTTTTAGAACTGAAAGTAATATGGCCATCGGCTGCAATTATCTATTTAATGTCATTTATATTTAAAATACTTCTTAAAATATCAATCCACTCACCTATCGTCACCACTTTGTACCTTGATAACCAATAACTATCTATAAAGTCTTACCCTCTGGTACTTAGATGTAATTCCCCAACAAATTAAAATTAGGAAGTCAATAATTTACTTTTAAAATACCTTGTATGATTTTTTTATCAAAAGCTATTTTTGAAAATTAACATGGCTATTGAAAGGATTGGTATTAAATATTCAATAATGCATATTATGTTTTTATTCTATGTTTATGGAATTGCATAGTATCTAAGGATTAATGAATGCTGATATCTAATGTATAGTTCAGGAGAGAATCTCAATTTTTCCATTGTAACATCGATATCAAACCGTTAATAAGCTGTTAATTTTTGGATTTTGTGTCTTTAGCACATTTCTGTTTTATTTCATTTCTGCTTGCTTATACTTATTATATTTGCAAATATTGTGCTTATGTTATTCAAATGCCCTTAGAAACCTGCGATAATAAACTAATTATCTATCTTCTTTCCCGAAACAATTACAGAACTACTTTAAGGACGATTATTAGTCTAAATAGGATCAAAAGTTATAATAACGTATAATTAAAAAAAAGAAAATGTTCATTAAATTTTATATATAGTATCTTCTTTATCCAAGCTAAGTGATTTTTCAAGTACCAGATCTTCCTGGGAAGCCATAAACGGCACAGGGAAACGAACTGGCCCCCTACCCTCGTGTGTGAATTTCACACTCAGTCAGGCTTAGTACTTGGTGAACTCTACAATCACCTACCAAAGTGACCTTCGGGTTGAATACAGTGTTAAATTCACACATCAGGGTAGGGGGGCCAGTTCCTTTCCCTGTGCCGGTTATGGTTTCCCAGGAAGATCTGGTATCCAAAAAATCACATAGCTTGGGTGGAGCTGCAGGTGCCCAGAGTGCCTTACCGGGGAATCGAACCCGGGCCCCCGGGCAATAGCCCAACGCTCTACCCCATGGGGTACCGCGACCCAATATACATATATTTTTCTATATGATGCGGGTCGCGGTGGTCCAGTGGGTAGAGCGTTGGACTACTGACCGGTGGGTCCCGGATTCGATTCCCGGGCAAGGCACTCTGGGCACCTTAATCCCAAGCTAGTTGATTTTTCGGGTACCAGATCTTCCTGGGAAACATAACCGGCACAGGGAAAGGAACTGGCCCCCCTACCCTGATGTGTGATTATTCACACGCCGTCGGGCTTGGTACATGGGTGAACTCTACCATCACCTACTAAACCGACCTTCGGGTTGATTACTGTGATTGATTGATATATATGATATTTTCTCAATGCTGGACTTTTTTGTGGTACCTTTATACTTCGCTTCGGAATTGAACTGGTCGTCGGTTTCTTCTTCGGATTTCATCTCCTCGTACCTTCCGATGCGTGACTCTCTCTGGATTTGGAATTCTCCATCCCCTGGATCTGTTAGTGTCATGGCGTCGTCACGTATTCCTCTCTGTCGTGTTCCCGGGTGGAGTCGAAGACGCGAGGCCCTTATGTCTTCCTGCAACTCCTCGTCCTGGTTCTTTGGCCCATGGTCGTTCGCGACCGGCCATTCGAGCATGTCCTGGGCGTCTTCGTCTCTGTTGAAATGGTGGTGGCCGTTCACTGAAAATACGATCTGCATGACCAAACCGAGAAAAAATATACCGTGTCCTAACATCTTGAGTCGCCTTTCCTATCTCACTGATGATGTGAAATGGAAGTTCACTCCGTGAGCCTCTTTTATGGCCTGTATCAGCTCACTCACTTCCTCCTGATAGCGTGACCGATATGGTATTATTACATGTCGCTATCATTCTCCGTAAGGCACGAAAAATAATTGCAATTAGTTGCATCCGCGTTTCATTTGTGGCGGGAAGGAAACCTCTGTATGGGTGAGCAGTTTTGGTGGTCGGTCAGTTGCCAAACTTACAGGTAATACATTTTCAGACTATGAGCCAATTTTGAGCGTTAGTCAAACAAAATGGATCCAATTTTTTCCGTCATACGAAATGAGGTTTGTGTTGGTGTAATACTGAATTGAGTTGGAAAGGTGAGAGGAGGGTAAGGTTTTACTAATATTTTTGCATTGTTTATGAATGAGATTGTCCCTCAACATTTTGGGTATGTTATGATTGTAGTCTCAAAAATGGGTCTATAAATTTTATTTTTTAAAATGGGATCGACTGAAAAGCTTGATTTTGTATACCATCGAGATAGAACTGAGAATAGTTAACAGGATAATGGTGAATAAAACATGATTATTTTGGTAATTGTTACTGCTTAACACTCAAAATTTTCTCACGGAAATAAGCGAATTTTTGCGATTCACTATAAATTCCATTTTGTTCTTATTTTGGGGTTAGTCGCTGGCAGCTTGATATACAGCTGTAGGCTAGCCTTTTGGAGATGTTACAGGCATGAACCTGATATCATGTTGCCCGTTCAACATTCCATTTCATATATTTGGAACCAACATGTAATATGTTTTATTTTGATTAATTCTTTGATTCTTGCTGATAATTTAAAACATTATACAGGAATTAATGTTTGACCCACTACATTGCAATTCAGAAACACGGCATAAATAATAAGGAAGAAATGGTAATAAGACTTTCTAAAGTCAGAAGTTCGACGTTGCTGCAGGAGAAAATGGAGAAGGGACTAGTTATCGTTCAGAAAAATGGCAGCAAACAAAGAGTAGGAAGTCCTGCATGACCGTCACCATATATAGACGCAATAAATCTGATTTCAAAAAGGCATTTTTGATAGTTAGTAAATGAATTGCGGGTTTTCAACTGTTAAAAGTTTTAATGTTATGTTCAGTTGAAGTACATGCAACGTTGGGCAGTATTTTATTGATCAAATATCATTCCATCATCGTACAATTTAAATTCGTATTTAATTAATTTAAAAATTATTCTTTCCGGTCACAGCGTCGTACACTTGTATTGAGCCTTGAGTCAATAAGAACCAATGTGTTGGCTGAGCGAATAATCCGTATAACTGTGCAGGAATCACCCCGCTGCAACACATGGAATATAGAAATCATAAAAACACCTATTATTTACCATAGCATGGGATCCTCGGCACGTAGATTAAAATGACACCGCGGTGACTGTCTCTTCATATCGCAGGGAAGTGCTTTAAGTGTTTGGATGAAATCATCTCGAATTGTGGAAAATGGGAATGATATAGATTAGAATATATTAAAAGAAGGGCTCCCTGAAAAATACCCTAAATTTAAAATAGCAAGATGACAAGAGTGGTGTCTAACACGAAAAAGCATGGCTTTTATTTCGAGAGATTAACTTGTTAGACAAATTGTTTTATGAACAGTTAAAACGATTATCCTGCCATTCAGGGTCAGCACCTGCGTTTAAATCTTAAGGATCATTAGAAACAAAGTTCTCTTCGAAAAAAAAGCTGAGGAAAATTAGCAATGACGGTGTGGTGTTGCAGATAGCAACATGACCAGCTTCTAGAAACATCGTTACCTACTGCTCCTCCTTCTTTCTGAGGACGTGACGCCGTCAATTTCTCTTTTCCCCCATTGTCTCCTCCGCTTTTGGCTGCTTTTTCAGCTTCTTGTATTCCAAAATCGTATTTCATTATTAGTTCATTATTATATAGACATGTATTGGTAAATTTTAATTTGCAAATTACGTTTTCGACGTCCAAAATATACAACACTCTAATATGGCAGCGCGAAGGGAAATCAGATTAATGAGTCGGAATATCTTTTCAATCAGCATAACCATGTCGACCGCTTACGTTTAATGCTACAACTGTCATCCATGTTTGGTAAATTTCATCGAGTACAATTTACCTAAGAATGCTTACAAACTTATTCAAGTGTGCAAATGATGACTGGTTGGGTGAAATATTTGATAAGCCTATAGGCAGATTAATATTTGACGATTCAATTGTGGAAATGAACCCGTCAGTAAAGGAAACAAATTAATAAGAATAGGATATTTGTGACTCCACTACTAACTCTCAACTATTATTTCCAGCAAGAAAGAATGTAATAATACTTCAATTTCCGGAGATATTATGCTAGCATACCATATCATTATGCCTATGCCCCAGCGTTGCTTATGCGGTTGCCATCGAAAAGATCTGAACTTATTCTACGTGAGTTCGTAAGATACGGATCTTAGTATAACATTATCCACTAATTTCATTGCAAAAATTTCAGAGTGTAAAAATCCCGGTCAAGGCGAATGATTTTTACACTCAGAAATTGTTGCAATGAAATGCATACTAGCAGCAGATGAATCCGTTAAAAGTTACTGTCGCGGAAACTCCCGCAGTTTCTTGAAATTTTTCCACTAATGTACTTGCGATGTAGTAAACATATACTTTTTCTACCTTAAACAGGAGATGGGATATGCACATTCAATGAAATGGCACCAAATTTATTTTTTATGTTAAAATAGAAACACTCATTCCTGAAAGAAATCACTCCAATGGAATCATACAGGCTACTGGAAGGCAATAGTAATTCGGTAATAGTTGACGCGACAACTCGAAGCGCCAAGCAAGCAATTAAAAAAATAATCTCATCGACTTGTCCAGGTGTGAATTAGCCCGATCTCCCAATACAATAAAGTTTCAGAGCCCCCTCAAATGGCTAGAGGGAATTGAGCCCAAATTATGAGCGAAATATGTAACTCCTTCGTTGAATTTTGTTTTAACAAGCATCGAAAGGTTGTACTCCGAATTCGCAATTCTCAGATCGGAGGGGTGGGCTGCTTGCTTGAATTCTGAGTGAGCCAGCGCCCACCGGGCACACCTACAGTGCTATCCCTGAAACGGAGTCCTTGTATCACACAGGTGTTAATACCGAGAACGTAGACATTGGAGTTTTTAACCTTGCCTTGGCAAAACTCAGCCCTCAATTCGAAGGTCGGTTTGATAAAGTGAGAGTGGAGCTCACACTATAATCCCCACGTCGAGTGAAATTCACACATGTAAAGGATAGGGGGACATTAGTGGCACCTTCGCTTTCCCAAGAGGTTCTCCCGACCAGAAAATCACCCAGATGGGAGTGGATTGTGTCACGACCAGTATTTGAACGCTGAACAAGCCGAAGTCCAAAAAATAGGAAGCTTCGACTTTTACGCATCACTTCCCTCTTTCATTTTTTAAACACGATAACTATGGACGAGTACGTGTAGTAGTGAACATTGAAGAAATGCACTCAGCAGTCGTATTTTTCTAATTGTATCCGAGTGGTATAAGTTCCCGATTTTATTGAAGTGCTAACACGCAATGGGCCAAATGAGTGTCTACACTCTAACATCTCGAAAAACTTTTTATTCCGGCCATCTCCTTTGCAAATTTTTGGCATTCCCACCGCATTTCCCATCCTTGGAAAATGGGCTGAAATCATTTTTTCAATGCAAGTAGAGCCCTGCGTGGATGGCAATCCCGAAGGGGTTGTATTCCTTTAACATGAGTAGATTGAAGAGAGGGAGGGGGTAAGAGTTAACAAGCTACTCCCTGGAAAGTTCGGAATTCCTAAAATAATCACTCTGTAAATCTAGTCCCTCGAGATGACGGTGTTGACTCTATAAATGAGGTATTTAAATGATTATGCATTATATAAACCATTAAATTGAATACTGTATCAATTGGCCTCAGTCTGGAAAAGACTTTTGGAAAGATAAGGCAATCACAACGTCTGAAAAGGACCATTATGACGAACAGCCAATCAGATCCGCGCGTGAGTGCCGAGCCAATGCCTCCTCTTCTGACGGAAAGATGTAAGTTACTCTGCCACAGATAACATTTTCTGGAAACTTTTATTTTCAATCGAAGGCGAAGAGGAACTATTTCCTACAACTGGAATCCGTGCTATTATGCTTCTATATAGTTTGCGCTCCCATGCGTTGTTTGTCAATTCAACTGCGAAATAAAATACCTTTAAACCGAAAAACAAACTAAACCCTGAAAATCATTTCGACCCGAATACGTTTGGAGGAGAGAGAGCAAAACTGTTGCCACTGAAAACAAATTTCGAGGCGGCAATCCCGGAAGAAGTGTAAATCCAGCGACGAGGCGTCTCAGAATCCAAATATCAGGTTTATATCAGTTGCATGAATTAGTCATCCGTAGGCTTCTACATGACCAGGAAAAATGAGAGAATTATCTTTCCCAATGCCAGGTTATGAACAGTTTCCTCGGCTATGATAATATCTTTTACTAAGAGTAGTATTCAGTTTGATCGTAATTCAACCACGCCACGCTGGATATACAGGGTGCGTTCCGAAAGTATTGCTTTCATTTTTTGTAAATAATTTATTGAACATATTTGCAAAAATACTCAAAATTCTTCAAAGTACTCTCCTTGGCCCTCTACAAATTTTTTCCAGCGACTCTGCCATGACCGGTATACGCCCTGGAAGTCATCTTCGGGGATCTTTCGAAAGGTTTTCGTCACGGCTGATAGGATCTCCTCTATGGATGAAAAACGGGTTCCTTTTAAGGCTCTCTTAATCTGAGGGAGCAACAATAAGTCTGCTGGGGCGAAGTCTGATAAGGGCTATAGGGGAGGTGAGGCAGCATTTGGCAACAGGTGGTTGGTCAGGAACTTGCGGACTCAGAGCGGGTTGCGGCGAGGTACGTTGTCGTGATGGAGTTGCCAGGTAGTGGAGATATCTTTTCTCGTCCTGAAGACCCTTTTCGGAGTCATTGCAGCACTTTCACGTAGCAGGCAGCGTTAACTGTCAGTTCTTGAGAAACAAACTCCTTATGGAAAACTCCTGTACAGTCGAAAAATACAATGAGCATTGTTTTCACTTTTGATCTGCTCATTCTTGCCTTTTTGGGCTTGGGGGACTGGTCGGTGTGCCACTCAGAGCTTTGGAGTTTTGTTTCTGGGTCGTATTCAAATATCACCATAAATGACATTGTCCAAATAATCTCGGTCGGCGCGCAAAAGTTTACAATAACTGACGTCCTACCGTTTTCACTGCTTGAAGAGCAATAAGACCGGTTTTGCGGCAAATGTTAGCCTCCCCCCTCCCCACCTACCTATCGGTTCTATCCCACTCCGACCAATAAGAGTGGCGCGGGAAATTCAATCGCATTACTTTTGGAATGCACCCTATAAACTACGCGCGCTTTCTGCAATCGATATCTTCACACCCCTTTGCTGTATAAACTGATGGAGAACCTGAAAGTATTAAATACTGTCCTATATATATGGATCATTTCTCGTCCATAAATAACCTCCGTTCTTGGATCGAGTCCTGTGTCCGCCCATGACTTTCCGCAGATGCATCCGCCCTCGCGCGACTGTGGAGCCCAGGACTGCCTCCCACGCTTCGGCAGGCGGGAGCGCGGAGGTCGGTTGCGTGCAAGAGCGATCGCGCGTCGTCACGCCTTTTAAGCCGCCGCAGTCGCGTTATCCCTTGGCGGTGCAGTGCAGCCACGCCCTCCGCCACCTCCCTCGTCTTCGGTGCCGACTCCAATCCCCCTCGCTCCACCATGCCGATGTCGCGAAGATGAGGGAGAGGGCAGTGGTGCACGAGGGGCGGTCTGTCGGATCTTTTCATGCGACCCGCGATCGCTAACGTTGATCCTTTCAATAAAACGGCTATGGAAGCTTTTAGTCATAATTTCGTATTCATTGATATTGCAAAAATATTACTCCGTTGTTCAACCTTGACCTTGAGTATCCGTCTCCTAATTAATTAAATTGAAATGACAACTTAGGCATTGTTATCCTTTTGATTTATGTGTTGACATCATCTTCGACATCACCATAAATATACAAACCTTTAAAAATACGAGATATTCACCAATAATGTCATTCTTTGTTTCTGTGAGCTGTCAAGCAAAGTTTCTCAACTATCATTGCCTGACGAACTGTATTACTTCAGGGTTTCTATTCAAAATTATGAGTGAAAGATAAATGCATGTCTAAGCCCTTGTAGAATTTCGTTGCGTTTCCCTGTTAATTAGAACCTTGTGGTATTTTCCAGATGATCATTACACACAATAGATTCGACCGAGTTTGCCCTCTAGTCTCGATAAATGGTCAAAAAGAATTGATGGAAAAGAAAGAACAAGAAATTGCGCTCGTGTAATAAATATAATCATATGGATGTGAGTGTAATCATGATATCGCTCCTTTTTCCTATGATACACCTAGTAATTAACAAGTATCAATTCATTCAGTATTACCTCAAAATGTTAGCAATCAAAAAAGGCAGGCGACCTATCAACTGAACTTGCTGAGAATTTAACGCTAAATCGGGGTAATTCACAAATTTCTGCCCTATTGTGAATTATGGAGTGAATATTTTAGTGTAAATTATTTGATATATTTAGTTTATATCGTTTATAGTGTGCATTTAGGGAATGTTTTCAGTGTAGAAAAAGTAAATCATTTACTAACAATACATTTGTTGTTAAGAATGTAAATGAGAAAAACAGAAAATTCCAACAAGAAACATTCAATTTGTAGATTTTTTATTTTTGATCATACAAAACCTTTCGATAGAGGCTACAGACTATCTTAGAGAATTTCAAATCAGAGAGGAATACCATTTTGGAGGAGCCGGTTTTGATTCCTATGGACGCGACTGGGCACCCTCAGCTTCACTCAAGCCGTGTGATTTTTCGGGTACCAGATCCTCTTTGAAAACCAACCTTTGGGTTGATAGCTGATGGTTTGATATTTTACAACGATGAAAAAATAATCCATCGATCCCAAGTACTCCAAGTCATCACTCTACGAATGAAAGACGGAAATAAAGGAGGATCGGGATGGTGCGATGGCTAACGTACAGGCTTCCCAGCGAGAGGGCGCGGAGACATCAAATCCTGGAGACAACAAATATTTTTCAGTGGTATCGCGATTCCTATTTGAGGTACTTTGTGGAGAGCACTTTGAGTGAGTACGACGTCCGTCGGATGGGACGTTGAACCGCGAACCCCTTGGCGCCTTTCGATAAGAGTAGGCTAATGCCGACACCGGGTTTCTCTCCACCCTTCCTTTCCCATCAATCCCTATGAACACAAATAACCGTAGCTGTCGGTCGGCTCCCCAATAAAACTACAAAAACTACGTAAATAAAAGAACAGATAACTGAAGGAGTTTGCCGATGATTCAGTTATCCATCAACACTTTTTCAATATATAGCTCCAAGAATTGTTAAAATATATCTAATTAATGAATGTTATAGGAATATCGTTAAAAGAGAGCAAACAACTATGTTCCGTCCGGTAGAATACATTGCGGAAAAGCAGATCACAGAAAAAACCTTCCGGCAACCTTGATCGATTGGAAATTCAAATCCTAGCATGCGGAAGAGAGAGCCCGAACTTGGATGTTCCTCTCCTCGTTACAGCGTAACATCTTCAGACCTGAAGATGTTACGCTGTAACGAAACCTAGGTCGTAATAAAACAATTCTAAATGGAAAAGCAAAGTGTCTTCTTCTTTCATCAAGAAAGCGATCATGCTGAATAGACAAATTTCATAGATATCCGAAGGAGATACGGTCACCAATAAAGAAGCATTGTCCAAAAACATCAAGGAAGATTCTATCGATCAAAGACATGGACCGTCATAAAACCAGCCCAGAGGAGAGGAGCCTTCGGAGTCTGCCTGGGTCGGATGCTCACAATATAACATGAACCGAAAAGCAGAGCCAGCTAGGGTGTGGACAAATTGGGTGGCTAAGAATTTTCGAGGCGTCCTCTTAAATTCTAAAATTTTGGGGCCTTTCAGGAACAAGATGTTGTGATGAAATACCGTACATATAATGTCACAGGCATTCGTAGTCGTGAGCGATGCGCCACAGTCCACGAGGTTAAAGCCAAATTTAAACACTTAGGCTGATTTTACTTGGGCCGGACATCGAGGGATCCGATATATCAGTCAAGCCGAGGCATAGCAGTCATAACTCATCGCATGAAATTCCTATTTCACGTATATCATATTCGGACGATCCTCAAGTTGTCCAGACAATGGGAATAATTCTAGACATCAATGTTTAGTATAACCTGGATAATATGGAGTGCGGCCCATTAAGACCGCCGATGGACGTAACTGGAGGGTGTTGGGGACTTCTTACCGAAATTACCATTAATCTAGTTAAGCGACATTTTGTTTTCGCAGCTCCATCCTGAGCAATGATCTGCTCCTTGTGTAGAAGTTACCAGGCAGGCCATTTGGCAACAGTGGAATGCCGTCTGACGAAAAATTGAAAGCTCGAAAAACTCCGTTAATGCCCGATTGTTTAAGGGTTCGAAACGCGTCTACGATATCAAGCCGAGAACGATGGTCCAGGAATGGTTGTGCCAACGAGACAACGGGTGTGCACGGCATCTGCAGGGCGGTGACGGAATGCTTAACTTCTAATCGCAGGATTATGCTCTGGATAAGGCGGCATCGTGCACTTTTCCCTCACCCTCCGATGCATGCGCTTAGCACGAAGTCTAATAGTCCCCTGGGCCCCCGTTGAACGATCTTCTCTCGTTCCATTGTGTCATCATGAATTCTGCACGCATGACCCTGGGGGCAATTCCTATTCACGGCAATATGCACTCCCTCTCTCGCTTATGTCGGAGGGGGGACTTGTTCTAGGGCACAATGAATTCATTCACGACCCCACCCGCCCATCGACTCCGCCCATTAAACGTCGTCGGCTGTGATGGGAGTGAGCGCGTGAGGGACTTCCCTTCAATTCGCGACGGGTCGGTGGCGTGAAGGGCGCTCAGGGAAAGAGAAATGTCGGTGACGGGAGGCGCTCCCAGCCGGAGGAATAATAAGGAGTCGCCACCGTCGATTGAGTGTGTTCCCTCTTCACGCCTGTTTGCCCATGCCACCTCATTATCATCATCCAATCCGCGAGCCGTAGGAGGAAAATCCTGAGTCCCCAGTTACTTCTGTCACCGATCCAACTGCAGCTGTATTTCTCCCATTCAGGGCAGAGGGAAAATCACGAAAACCCGCAATATGACGAACAAATATTCATTCACATGGAAATAGATATAAGGAAAAGGAATAGGAACACATATATAGGACGAACACAGGGGAGGTGGGGAAGGTGGAATCGGGTAGACCACAAGTGTAAAAATATTTCCCTTGACCGGGACTTGAACCACGAATCTTCGACTTGCTGGGTCGTTGCTCTGAACCCGGCTCGTTTCCTTCCTCTGGCTATGCGTGCTACGAAACGCACTGTTCCTATTCTTTATGGCATTGCATCTTAATTGGTTTCCCTATATCCTCTTTTGTAATATTTTTTATGTATTTACGGGCCTAAGTAAAGTATTCCACTCTTTAAACACTGCCCGATTTCTCCTCTACTCCTTAAATATTAAACCAGCATTGATATTGTTTTAGGTGTAATAATTTTATGATACAATTACGATATGAAATACGATATTCAGGTGACTACATTTAATGCATCTCTGCACTTCTCGAACCCGTTATTATGCACCTCTGCACTTAGCTCTACGCCTGATGTTGTTGCGTATGTCTCCGAGGAGAGATTCGTCATCGCGGAGGTTCTTGGGCGTTCTCGTATGTAAGGCAGGAGCATTTCTTCTGTTTTGCCAGACAAACTCTTATTGTTGGAGGCAGTACGGTATCTAGAAAACGTCTAAAAGGGGTGAGGAATTTTCATGGATTAAACCAAATTATTTTATTAACTTTTTCTCCAAGTGAAATTTAGAAGGAAATTGAACTAATTTATTCAAAACAAACATTTAAACGAAATTTAGAGAACGCACCTCACCCTGCAGTAAATAATTTTATGCTTTTGGGGACAAAAGTCATTCAAAAATAGTGATTAATATTCATAGATAAGTAATATTCATTTTTATTTTTATTACAGGCAAAAATATTCCCCAAAAATCGAGCCATGTCCCTTTTTATTCACTCCAAGATCGATCCATGGTATTTCCACAGAATTGCTATGGAAATGAAAAGTTCTTCAACCCCACATAATTAATCGTTTCCATAAAGTGACGCCCGATACCACCAGCTAGCTGTACCTAGATGAATTATTTTTGCTGTCACGTTGAAAGGCTGTACATAGTGTGGCCGCGTTCGCATCTTTAAGGTGACGAACTTTCCTCGGAGTTTTGTTGGTATCCTGAGGGGAGTGTTGTCATGAAGTATTGGTATTTTTTTATGTCGTTGTAGAACAACAAATCGGCAAAGCGAGATCATTAACGAGAAAAATCGGGCCAAATCGGAAATAAGGTGTATCCATTGAACAGTGTCTCGTCAATTTTCCATTGCCTCACCCTGCGCCTACGCAGCAGCCTAAGACGTATTTTTCTTTTAATGAAATCCCACTGATCCTGACACCAAACTGAGAGAGATCGCATTAATTTCGCTTTCGTTAGAACATATTGATTAATAGCGGGGTTAACTCTCTCTGCATTTGAGCAGGGTTAAAGTAGGTTAAATAAATGATTTCATCTCCACGTTTCTTTCAAATTTAGCAAAGCGGAGGTTGCGATCGGATCGGAGACAAATCACCTCACAAAGTCCTTCTCTCCTTTGAATTTTAATATCCGTCCGAATTCAAAAGCTTCCCTCCCGTGGAGTCTTTAGCAATTCTTCATGACTATCGGAACATTTATCCGACAGACATTTGCCGGTGTGGCATTGATCGAAAGTTGGGACAGGCGAGAGATACGTACGATATCTCCGAGTGGCAGTGATGTTGGCAAGAGCGGAGGACAGAATGTAGGGTCAATCAAACCTTTGGGAAATTTCGGAATGAATGGCCCGAGAAATTTAACATTACGAACGCCGACTTAGATCAGTGCTGGAAGAGAACTCTGTTCGTTTGGACGCATTTTTTTAGGAATCCCGGTAATCTCAAAATCCAATAGTTTCCTAAAGACGTTTTAGGTTTCCACCCACCCCAGATTTCTTATTAAGTGTCCTCGTATTCGGGTATCCGGGTGGGGGAGTTGAACCCGGATTTCTATCGTCCGTTAGTGTAGAGAAACAACTGTTGGCTGCACGGGAGATGAGCTAAGAGCCCTCCCCTCTCCTTCCCCCGACTTCGGAGCGAGCGTCATAGTGTATTGCCACAACGCTCCCACCAGACGCGAGAGAAATTCTGACTACCAACCAAGTGCGTAAGTACGGTTTCCAGCTGTATTAGGTTTCAGCAACACGGATGCACTAACCTCACACATCACACTATATCTTCATGTTGCTCGGGCGATAATTTCTTTGAAACCGCTCATCCTTGTGAAAACACATCTATTCTTCCACGACACATGGTGGAAATGATGGGCGTAACAGGAACACCATAAAGCTCATTGTAACGTAATGCAAGTAATTAAATTGGTTGACAGCGTTTTGTATAAAGTACACTTATTGTCTAGATATTTAAACAGTAAACGGGCACAAAATATAATTAGACTTTCGAAAAGTTTTAAAATAGCGGTGAAAGGAGTGAGCATTCAATCAACAATGACATTTATAAGACAATTTCAATTTTAATGTAGTGAAAACGACATTATTAGGGACAGTTTTCCCATTTTTATAGAACATACAATTTAATTACAATTAGTATTCCATTTTTTGAAAGAGATTAAAATTATGTCAAGGTAAAATGTACTATGTAAAGCATTTATCTTTGGCGTAGTCTTTTAAAAATAGCATACAACTCGTAAAGGCATTTGCTTGAGATGTATTCTACGAAGACTTCCGCCGTGCATTAAGGGTGCAGCGGCACAATTATTTATCTTGAATATAGACCTTTAATTACAATACAATTTTATTCAAGTGGGTAGATGGATGTGTTACCCTCTGATCGGAGGCCCTGGGTTTGTTCCCGGGCGGTGCATCTCCGCAGGCTCAGCTTCACCCATGCTGTCTGATTTTCTGCGTATTTTATTATATTTTACAGCAATTATTTTATTCCTACATGTGAAGTTTCAATATTAGGCACCGGTTTACGGATGATTTCGTCATATGTGAGAGATATTCGGTTAAAATTTGTTGAAAACACTTTGAAAGAAGGAACTCAACGAGTTGGCCATTTCCGAACTACTGGTTAACCTTGCGCCTTTATCGTTTTTGAGTAAATTGACTGTTGACTTATTTCCCTGAAATTCCCAAACGAAGAACCGAATGCTTTTGGATTCTCGTTTAAATTTTTAACTAATACTTTTCCCTATCAATTCGTTTAATGTTCTGCGAAATTATTTCTTGGCAGTCCCCCTTGATATGTGATCGTGAATGATATCATCCCGTTCGTCGTTAGATATACCTTTCATACGAATCAACCAAATCGAACTATGCGATCCGACATTCCAACTAATTAACATTAGACATTTTAAGCAACATTATCATTAACCCTTATGTGCGGCTACCGCCGCGCTAAATATTTTGCGCTCGATGGATTACCATAATATCGATATGAAGTATTTATTTCGCACCCAGTGTCAATGATTATTCAAAATTAATAATTGAATGACCTCCAAAGAATTGACATTTGCTTATTTGATGACCTCATTTTCCTCAAACCCTCATATCCCTTCGTTCAGTCTTGGATACATACGATATACTCGTATGTTCTCTCTACCTTTTCCGTGCGTGACTAAAGTTTCTAATTATTCCGTATATTGTGTTATATACAAAAACGACAATTTTCTGAACTCTGACGAGGAAATTAATTCATTCCTGGGGATATAACAACTTCGAGCCTATTCCGGATAAGCTTCCACTGATAAAGTCCTCTCCCCGTCTGCCATATTGAGTCAACTCGTAAAGAATTTTGTTTATTTGTTGAAACTCGTAAAGAAAGTTGTTTTTTTTTTAGATTTTTCGTATCCTAAATTGCAAGTATGTAAAATCAATGATAGCGAGTTAGATTCCTCTTTCAAGAGTCAATGGTTCCGTTCCTAGAGGTGAATTTTGTTGTTGACATTTGATTCTATTTTAACTCTTTCGGTTGTTATTACACCCATATTTATTTATTTTCGATTAAATATGACGTAAAGTTTAAAAAAAATATTATTTCTGTAATAGTTTAAAACTGAAAGTGAGAGTGCAAGTGCACTACTGTGTTCAATACCCATAAGTAAAAATGTTTGTTACAAAACTGTATATACTTAAGCTTCTTGAGAGCCGTTGCGTCATTCACTGCACATGTAGCGGGGATAACTGTCGGAATTGCCGTTGTCAATCTTCCGATGCCGAGTTGGTCGGAAGAATGCTGGATTAGGTCGGCTCAGTTGGATGGGAATCGCTTCCACAACCTTATCTGTCACCTCCACCAAATGTCTTCATGTCATCGCAAGGTTTCTTTGCTCATTTTCATTCGGCCGTAACACGGAAACTTAAGGGCGGGGAACAAGACCACTCGAACGTTAGTGAACTTGGCAAACACTAAATAAAAAGTATGTCAAGTCACACTCATAAACGGAGACGAGAGGTGATGAGGAGACAGAGAATGGGAGAGAGGAAGGGTGGGTTGTGAGACTGACAGCGAAGAGAAACAAATTAGCAAGCAGATGGGAGTGGCCGTCACTCACAGCGCAAGTACCTACGTCAGTAGTGATTGCGTGGTTCATAAACATGGCTACCACGCGAATCTCTCGAGAACCATTTTAATGGGAGTCTTGGCCTAAATCCCATGCGTGCCGTGGCCGATGGGGGGACGGAGGGGTGGCAGGATCAGGGCAAGAGGATAAGCACACGCCTTGCAAGGAGCGAATGAGACGCTTGAAGGACCGATGGAAAATGGAATGCTCGTCATCTATGAGCATTATGTTTCTCCGTGCCAGGGACGGGATGGCATTTAATTGTCTCTTGAATAGCATACCGTTTTCCTTCCCAGACCAGTGAGTCTTCCTTTCTTCATCACGTAGCTCATCACAAAAATTGCGTGAATAGTTGTGTTCAGATAAAAAATTTGATGATTGGCAAGACGATTCCTCTTCACTCTTTCTGCATTGAGAAAATGTACGTAATTTTTTAAATATATTTTATGTTCGATTACATATTTTAATCAAGAGTTTCAAACTATTTTATCTTTAGTCGGTAATCTCCTACTATGAAAACTTCATTATTCTTGAATAAGTTTCACGCTGCAATGAACTATAATACTAAGTTGGAAATGGGTTGCCACTTCTATTTATCAGCTTGTCGCAAGTACCCAGTGTCACATAAAACAACGATATGGTAATTTGAATAGCTGTAATGTGACAGCAATGAGAATTAATCGTATAACAGAAATAATTTTCAATAAATTTGTATTCAAATGTGCTTATATTCAATTTACAATTACCACTGTGTTACAATGTTCTTGAATGTTCTTATAAATGATATACGATGTACTATGTATAAATCTTTCTTACTTTATGCTTATTGTTTACATATATTATATGATATGGACAAAATAAATTAAACTAAGTTTACCGGTAATATTTCAGAAAATTAACGTCAATTAATAAACATTTATTCCTCAAATTTCAACTTATCTCACCGTTAACACATTGAAATATGAGACCAGTCAGTCTCCAATCGAGAACTATAAAACAGCTAATTCATAGGATATGATAAGTGGCAAGACTCTCGATTCAAAATATATCTTAGAAGTGAAGATGTGAAAGATTTTATTAGCATTTTTTTATCCAATGGCAGCAACACAATTTCATTATCGTTACCTACCCAGAGGGTCAAATTCTCCTAATAAATAATAGACACTAGGTAATTAACAGAGAATGTACCATATGGGAAATGGCGGAAGAACGACGGGAAAAATGATATACGTAGTCTAGGGTAATTTAGATGCAAAATAAACAATCAAATCGATGTAAATAAACCTCAAACGTCACGCTCAGCACATTTTTAAATATTGTACGATTTTTCGCTTATCAGAATTCCTTCGGAGACCGCAGGGATCGCGGGGAAGAAGCAACCCATTCTGATGTGTGAATTTCACACGCCATAAGGATACGGTCGAGGTGAGCTTTAGGTTATCGTCAATAGGTATTGGGGTAACATTTTTTGAACATTTTTTCAATGAAGTAAAAATTATCATTAATATATTTCGCAAAAATTTATTTCCTTGTGCAGTGAGAAATTACGTCGTAATTTTCTGTGCTGACCGAAGATAATTCGTTACAATGACCTACTCATTGGGTGACCACGACGTTAGCTTTCTCACATACAGCCGAACAATAGAATAAATTGCCCGTTAAGTTACACATTAGTCGTTACAAGTATAGTTGTTTCTAGATGATATCGAATGATCTCCAAGCAAGTTACGCAAATTTTAACAGTTTAATGGGGTTTCAAACAAACCCAATCGGTAACTATAAAATATATGATTCATGAAATCTTATGATAAAAAAAAACAGTTGCAATTTTTACAGTTTACTCAAGGTTGAAAGGTGGAGGTAGATTATTCGGGAATTAACCTCACACATGAGAAGCGCAATACCTTTACGGATGGGGTTTTCAATTCCGAATCACTGCGAAAGTTTCAAACTATGTGACTACCAGTCGATGAGTCTGGGGCTAAAATATCTCCAACTTTCCTTAATTTCGTTGACAGGAGCGTTGTTGAGACGAGTTTTTTTTTGGAGCCGGGTAGAAAGACTTTTTAAACATACGGTAACTTTACACTGGAAGTGTAAAGTTTCCTTTTTTTTACCCTCATCATGAAGGAATCCCAAAAAGTTAAACCTGAAACTGTTATGTTTATCCGAATTTGAATTATCTGGAAGCAGAAAACGTGTGTGCCAAGCGTCTCGCCCCGTCAGGGTTGACCAGCAGTCCCGTCTAAAGTACATCTATCTACATCTACATAAATACCCTGCGAGCCACCAAAAAAGGTAGGGGGTGTAGCACTATGAGGGAAGAGTAAATCATTCCTTCCGCACAAGATGGTAAGTTGAAATTCTAGGACTACCTTGATTTACCATTTTATTCTATTTAATCTATTAAACGATCCTACTACATAGTAATTTTTACTTAATTGTACGAATAGATTAGTTCGTGGCGATTGAAAATAATTATAGCTAGTGGAAAGTAATTGTTACCGCGAGGGAGAGAGAAAGAAAGTAATGGGCGTGTATGCGTTAAGACGCCCCGAGTCAATTGGGTATAAGTTAACCGGAGTTTGGGTTGGGTTTTTGAGTTAGGTAATTGGGTTTGAGTTAACCGGAGTATGCTAAGAGTTGAAGGAAACACGGTTTCGTCTAGAGCCTAATCGTAAACAAGAGGCGCTGTCGGAAAAACGTGGTTCAGCGTCCCATCCGACACTCGGGCGTGATGTGTGGCGACTTTCGAAGAGGCTCTACCTGGTTCCGCATTTAATACCGCATTCATCACTGGCATCTACGGATAGTAAAGGAAGGTTTCGTGACCGATAGAAGATGTCGCTCCAGTTCCGTGAAGCGATATGATATTCAGTATCACGAAGGTATTCAACATCCAATCCAGGTTTAGGGTGAAAAAGCAAAAGGATGAGGCGTGTAGAGGAACGGGTACAAGGGCAAAAACCTGTTCAGCATCAGCATTCGAGACAGATATTCACACAGAAGGGAAGTGTTTCCCAAAGCACTACAAACACTGCCAGAGTGGTTACGCGGGTGAGTCGCTATCACCACACAATATATTCAAATCATAATCTTAAATCTCTCTATTCTTAACCAATTCACCATCATTAATATCATCCATAGTTTATCAGGAAATGACGGAAATGACTAAAGATAAGATGTCATAAGAAGAAATAGGAATTTTGAGTCTTAAGTGAAGCACTAATGCCTCTTCCGTTGTGAAAGTGACAGCATTGTTTTAAATCGCCACTGTTTTTTTTAAATATGATGCATGAGAATAATTATAAACTAGTGAGCCGCGAATAAACTTGGGGTTAATCTTTGTTTGATATTCTCGATTGTGATGGACTGTACATTCGTGAGATCGGCGGGCTAATTTTGTCACTGAAGGAGAGTGAAATCCTTGATCAGCACGAAACATAGTTTCATTGAAAGGTCGAGCGAGAGCGTCCTCTTCCGAGTTAAAAAAAAATTTGATTATCCTGGTCATGCCATATGTAGACCTGCCAACCAATGACCCATGAAAATTACAATAACCTCAAACACGATTGAAGGATTAATCAATATTCCAATTACCAACTTCGATCGCACTTATCGATCGGTAATCACAACTTCAATCACAGTGTGTTGTCAGAATAGGTCCGTCAAAGTCTTTTAGTTCAGCAACTTCGACGTTGGGGGCACATCCTTACGGTGTTCGATAATTCCACAAGGAATGTGAAATATTCAATTTCTCTGTTTCTCTACTTGGTATTTTCAGGACTGCGCTTATGGAGCGTTAAGTTAAGACGTTGGCGTTAAGTTAAGACATGGCGTTAACGTTTAGAGATACCGTCGGTTTTACAGCACTTCCTCCTCAAACCGACTTAATCAGCATTAATTTCCCACTAAAGGAACCAATTCCGTGAAAAGCGATAACTTGAACGGAAGTACTGTTTCGCTGGAAAACACTGCGAGTATCCAAAAGTTCTGTTTTTATCGTTATCAGTTCGCAAATCCTCATCATTTCGCATAAGAGAGATAAATATTTCATAGATCTCACAAAACTTAAGAAAAAATACCAAAAGTGTGCAGTGTTTCATCATAGAAGATACAACGTCACTAAGGGTTAGGAATCACTTCAACAGCACAAGAAATGTTCTCATAAATTCACTTAACACTCCCCTGGTATTTTCCTCTGCAAAAGAATCCCATTTTCTTGGTGTCCCAATTACGTTGTTTAGATTAAACTATTTATTTTCCTCTGAATTACTCCTCGTCTAATACCTTTAAATTCAATTATCTACTCTGGAGAAAAGCTGTCTCGTCATTATGACATTGAAAAATGGAATTATAAGCAGTTCATGTTTTTTTCTTAAAAAATAATAATGGTAGACCAGTGTCAATTTCACAAAAATATTAAATGAACATATTTTTATAGTTCATCAAATCGGAGTTTATAATAAATACTGAATCTAATCCCCAAAATTTTGTTTCCTCTCATTGACGTAGGTTTTCATTTCTCTTCATGGTAATATAAACCAACATTTTCATCTTTCTGAATTTTCAAACGCTGAAAAAAAATTATTTACCATAAAATATGGCATCTGGTTGCTTATGACTTTTCAACAGGTGTCATCACAAAAATTCAATTGATTACAGTTTAATGCTTCTATAAGATTTGACCTAAGGCATTGATTATTATTGCCAGTAATTCAAGGCCACAGATGTGCAAAAGTGCAATGTTGAGTGGTAGAATCAAGTTATCTTTATTTTATAAATCTTAGAACATGTTTAGGTGGTCTTTATTCATGTCTAGCATGTACGCACTTTGAGATCATGCATGGTCAACAGCGAAAACATTTATTATACCATATGTACGTTAAAGATATTGCGATTTTCCAGAATATGTTGTATTTTCCAGAATTTTATGTATAATACAGCTTCGTTGCAAAAATAATCAGTCTTAATTTTGTTTGATGTTTATTTACATTATAGGATATGAATCAGCATGCTATGGTCGGCGAGATCATGCCCATAAAATTAGAGATATTAAGTGTAGAACAGATTTAAGTTTCCATTTTTTCCGCGAACGGTAAGGGATCAAAATAACATTGTCCAACCGCGATAGGGGTAAAAATAGTAAAGTCAAAATTAGTCTGGTGTGTATTCACTCACTGCCATACACCCTGATGGCGGATTGTAGGGTACTGAAAAAATACAAATAATAAATAAATTCAGCTGCGTCGACTTAATTTCTCCGTAAGACTTATTTTCGCAATGAATTAAGCTCACGTTGCCCCGAGAGCTGAAGAACCATCGAGTCAAAATTTTCCAGTCAAGCTGTACACACATTTCAGATGATTACGCAAAAGATTCGAGGTTTGGTTCTGGCGCGTTCACTTCACCACAGATGACTCCATGAGGACCGTGTCGATCGTCGTGGTCCTAACTATCGGCCTTCCGGTTTATTTCGGGTGTTAAACGTCCACGCCAATTGATAAGAAAATTTGTAGGAATTCTTTCTTGATTTCGGATTTCTTGTTTCCTGACACCATTGCTCTTTCTCGAGCCATGCTGTTGCTACGAGGCGAATAAAGATGTCGGATTGCTTTAAACTTAATTAAAATTCTACTGAATAATAAAGACTTAATAAACCTTCTACTTATTTTCTCCTCTCAGATCTCCAAAGTCTGATTTTCATTCCTTCTGACAGTAACGGCAATCTTTACCGAGAACCAAAAGAAGGTCCCTGATAAGATTTACTTCCCGTCAAGTAGTGGGGGAAAATGATCATCCAATCATTATGTGGCTTTTATCACTTAGTGTACTGAGAAGTCAACGTAGTTCAAAATTGGTTTCGTTCTGGAAATTGACCTAATCGCTAACCGGAAGTCAGTGCATTAGTGAGAATTGGTACCGGTAAAAGTGCGCATGCATCCTCCGATTCACTGCCATGGGTTTTCAAGTTGTCAGGTTGTTTTCTCGACCACTTTAAATACTTTATTGCTGTCAATTAACAATGTAGTATTCGTACGATTCACATTATTTCCAAGTGCAATCGGCCAATGCTTAAAAGACACAATTGGCCAGCGAGGGAACTTTGGCCTGCACCGGGTGATAGGAAGGTGGAATTTTCCTTGGAAGGAAGCCTTTAATTTGTTTCTTACCAATCGTCTAATAGCTTCCACGCCTGCTTCGAGCCGCACCAAGCATACGAACATTCAAGCATTCAAAGCACGCCATTGTGGATGCGTGTTTAGCTGACATTCACGTACTTTCAAATAATATTCAACCATTCCTTTTTTCCTTCCAGTGGTAGAAAATCGGTACGAAATACGAAACAGAACGAGAAACGTTTTTTAACGTCGTTCTGGATGAGATATAAATATTTTACAAAAAATATTTTGGGCCCAGAAATTCAGTATTTGCAAAAAAGTTGTTGAATCTATTATGCCGATACTTCGCCTGTCATTTTTATTACATGCTTGTACAAGTATTAGATTTCTATTAGCAATGGAATTTGGTTCAAGTACGATAGAATTACGATAAATCTGATGCAAGTTTTATCCTTTGTGTCATTCACCTGCACATATGAATGAGAACAAAGTGTTCTCTCTGAGAACCCCACTGTTCGCAATATTTAAGAAATGTGAATAATATACATCCGATCGCTTATAACCAGTTTCTGATCTTAAACTCAACCGAGTCCTCCTAATTAAACTCCATTTACCCGGTTCAGTGCGGTTCAAAGATTTAACCTTATTTGATGTCACTAATCTACAGCCCCAAAATTTGTTTACGAAAACTGATCGTCGCAGTCAGCTGGAGATAGTTCGTTTTTTGTTCCAAAACTTAAGAAATTAAGACTTTTTTATGCTTTGCCGATCATTCGTCACCGTTTTCGGACATTTAGGGCGAAAAACAAAGCCGTCATTGTTGATATTAAAAGGACGTTTGGTTTTAACAAATTCCATGACGAGGATGTCTCAGCACGTGTTATTAGCCAGCGACGAAGCTGGTCGCCGAATGGCTTGGGCCCACGCCCGCCAACTGACTTGATACAATCGCCCAGCTATAGAAAGCTGGACATGATTAATCCCACCGTCGTAATGATGAGTATAAAGGAAAAGTGGTTTTCTTCCCATTGACTAATCTTGATGATTACTACAAAACCCGTAGCGGAGTGTTGTCACCGATTTGAATTTAGAAAAGTGTCTACGTGGACGCGGGAATAATCATATGGTAAATTATTCAAAAGCCTTGCCTTGAAGATTGAAATCGCTAAAACTAAATGTCACCTAGTTGTGCAATTAGATATTTTTACGCGCGCCTCTACCAATCCTAACGTTTTTCTTTCTCGAGACCATAGCTTTATAGTGATTTATCTCGTGAGATGAGGGGGAATGTGTGGTGTACTGCCCAGGAGCGGAATCGAAACGAATCAATCATACAAGTATTCCTACGGTTTAATGTTGCATTCGCGGGGGATAGAGGGCTTTGTTAGTTTTACATCGATTTAAAATGTAATTGAATATATTTCTTCGTTCTTACATGAAGTTTCATGCATATTATTATATTTTAAATAGTATTATATGAATACATTTTCATTTATCATGTGTAAATGTAAATTGATACATTTTCCACATTGGTATAATTAAGTCAACCTGGATTTGCTATTAGAAACTATACTCTGGCAGAAATTTACAAAATTACATTCTTTATTCCCGTGTCCGATTTTTTATTGGCTCCGCCACTTTCAGTGAAAATGTAAACAGATCCATCTCACTATATCATCTCATTAGAATATATTCATATTCACCAACTAATACATCCAGGAAAATATATTGGTTACATTTATGATAAGCATCATTTGCAGAATCAAAATATTCGATGTTTCTTGCTGAAAATAAGGCATAGGTTGCGATAAGATAACAGTTGTGTATTTTAATATCTAAATCAGTAAAGGGCTACATGGAATTCTAGGTTTCTCCGTAGAATTTTTCATGAATACGTAGAAAAATACAGTTTTATCCACTCCAAAGGTTATAAGAAACCCCACGTAGAATTTCATAATTTTACCCCCGGAGTTGGTGTAAAATTTTCTGCCTACTGGATCCTCTTCAAGAAGGGTAAATATTTTTGGTCATCCTACTCATACATGCCAAAGCTGTGTTTTATATGTTTTATAGAGAGATAATTAAAGTGAAGAGCTGCATGGGAATCAGTTCCAAGTGATTCAGTTGTTCAAGTGTTCATTTTAATCAATGGATATTAGCCATCCTTTTATATTTTCCATGTTGGTCAATCGTACGTTTAAACTATTCCTAGAAAAGTTAAAATTAATTTTTTGGTGTTACACATTGAAAACCAGTAGATTAAATTGAATCGGTTGGTCAAACAGCTCACCTTGTTCAACACGAACGACCATACTTTTGACATTGCATTTTCTTGGTATTAAACATACGACAGAATACAAATGGCTGTAGCCACATTTGCAAAAACAAAGCCGCCCGAAGAAGTTGGATTAAAACGTTCTATATACGATATATCACATAATAATCGGTTGCAAAGGTTAGCTGGCCTCTACATTTCGACAGCCACGTATATTTTACGGAATTGTATAAAGGCTGAACGAAGGGAACTAATAAATATCTGCAGTTTATTAAATAGGTGGATCGGGCTCGTCTCGCATTACAAATGCAGATTTCTCAACAAGAGGGATGAGATGCTGGGGGGAGTATTTTTGTTTGAGTCGGAAATTTTATGAAGTGAGGGGGTAATAAACCCTTCCGTCGCCCCTGAATCCACCCATGCGATTGAGTGGTGAGAAATGTTGCGTGCGTCAATTAAGCTGTGCGGCGCCTATCTCCTCGCCCAACGCCCTTTTTCCCAGAGGGGAAGGGGAGGGGGAACTGCCCATTCTCCAAACCGGCGGCGTTCATCCTCCGCGTCCGGACGGAAGAAATATTTATGGCCCTTCTCTCCGATGCAATAATTGGCGCTCAATCGTCTGTCTTCTTCGAAAGGGGTGTGGGGGGGTGGAGGAGGTGGGATGAGAATTTCTCAGGGGCGGAGTGGGAGCGTGCAATCATTTCTTCGACGCACCCTCCCTCTGAGGAAGGAAGTGGAGGGGGAGAGGCGAGGAGGTAAAGGGAATTGGAGAGGAAAACAGCATTGACACAAAAGTTAAAGAAAGCAAAAGTCGGTGAAGGACAAGTAAACGGTGGAAGGGTATGAGGGGAGAGCAGGGTAGGGTTAGAAGATCAAAGCAAGACGATAAATGCATGCAAAATGTGAAAACATATACTTCTATGCTGAGTAAATACAGGTATGCCTTGCAAAATTCATGTGAATAGGCGTCCAATGGAACGCATAGTATCTTGATATCAGCCAGGGAATTCAATCAAACCTCAGTAAGGGCCGAAGTCCGCTTACTCATTAATATTTTGGCGATTCATCCCTTCTCACTCAGCTCCTGGAAATATTCATGGACAGCGCCGTACTTTTCATGACTTTTCTGGCAAATCGCAACTTAGAGAGAGAGAAAAATATGTGGAATAGATTTCTGGTGTGACGTATCGTGGCTTCAACGTTCTCAAAATGTCTATTGGTATTTGTATAGGTTTTTCCTGGGCTTGGATTTCTTCTACACGTCTTAATTTCTCGTGGTCCTGGGCAAAGATCCGAAGAGATTTTTGATTTTTCATCGCCCATCAGACAGTAGATATTAGTGAGTGTAAAAACAGCCACTCAGGTACAGAATGAGTAATACTGCGACGAAGTGCAGTAAAATTTAATACGCACAAATAAATTCTCACAGATCACATGAAGAAACGGAATTTATTTCAGTGTGATGCTGAATCCATGATGCGTGTCAAACGCAAATCTGTGTAGTAATCCGCAAAAGTCCAACCGATCCGGTCTTTTTGTTAATACGGACCTGCGCGAACAATTTATTTTAACCACCACTATACTTTTGTTTATGTTCTTTTTAATTCAAATATTTTTGTTACTTTATTTATATTCCTTCATTACTTAATCATTCGTCCCGTGGAAGCTTAAGGTATTTCATAATCAAGTTAGTAGGGACTGTTGTACGAGTACCTTTACTCTAGATGTTTTTATTCATATCCTTAGCGGAGATTTTTTAAATCGAAATTAATATCTACATGCGTCATAATTTTAAAAAAATGAACGCAAGTATTAGTTTCAAATGTTATATTGTCTCAGTGGTTGTTCACGATGGCCGTTGAATTCTATAATCATACAAAGGTATAAGTGTGGGAAATTTGTATGGAGAAAATGATACTTGGAACAGAATTGAGGAAGAGTCAATATTCTCCACCCCCAATAGATCCCGACATTATCTCATGGCCTTTTAAGTGTCAGAACTCATCACCAACCTTATGGCAACGAATGAAACCTAATTAGTGCTTCGTGACAGCAAGGTTATCGGGGTATTTTCTCACATTAAATCCTACATTGATGAAATAAAGACGACCTTAGACTAAGAACAGTTTATCGAGGTCATTTAATGAATGTGATCAACTCAATTCCAACCTTGGCATTGAACCAGCCATCCTATTGCATCGACTGAAGAAAGGAAGAGAGAGAGGCAGTCAGGGTTTGGAAGGGCTCTTAGGTAGAAGAGAAAGAGAGGACTTAATCCAGGCATCGTCGTAGGAACACACTTACCTAAAGGAAATCACCAAGGTGTCCGCATTTGTCGCCTTATTTGATGGGAGACGACACGAACTTCAGGATCAACTCCACCAACAACAGGAATCGAACTTGGAATGGTAGTTTCCTCGATCTGGGAATTCAATTGCCTGGCCACTCTTCCAGTGTGAATTTTTAACGTTGTACTGCATGAGGCAGGATACGAACCAGCGACCTTTGAGTACGCAGGCGGACTCATTTTCCTCCAGATTAGTGTATTTGGCTGACAGCCAAAGTCATGAAAGACCCATAGCGATATACTCGTATGTTTGTCGACGATATCAGTAGGCGTTCCGGAAGACCAGTATTTCTCTTATACTTTATAATATCAGTTGTGAGAATTTAATGATGATTCATAATTATACAAGTATACGGACTAACATCGAAATACCCAGGACCGCTACATAATACATTACCTAGTGATTTGTAAGTTAAGAAGGGAAGCGTGGCAAACGAGATACAAATTGATAACGGAAATAACGGGAGGGTTTATGCCTGGAAGATTATGAATAGGTTTAGGAATGAATGGGTTTAGGAATAAGAGGAGAGCATAAGAATTAACGCTGAGAAACTTCGCTCAAGGTAGAATTCAGTTCACCTATTGAGGGAGTTCATTAGAAGAATTAATGGCATTACTTGTGGAATCTGTTAGACCTAAAAGATTTCACGAAGAGGAGGGAGTTAATGATAGGGAGCATAAGTAAAGATTTAAAGAAAATACTAGTAAACACATTGATAGGGAGAGTCGTTCTGAACGGCGCGGAAACTTGGTTCATGAAGCAAGAACATAAGGGTAGTGGTGAGGATTTTGAGATGTGGGTGTGGAGGAGGATGGAAAAATGTTAATGGACGGAAAGGCAGGCAAAAGAAAGAGGCACTAGGCATAGTGGGGGAGGAGCTAGGGGATTTTGGAAAAAAATCCGAAGGAGGCAAGATAAGTGATTGTAGAGCATTTTAATTGGAGATGAAATGTTGAGGATTGCAGAAGGGAAAACAGGTTATGCAAGGGAGGTTGAGTCAGGGAAAGATAAGGCATGGAATGAAGGGAGGCAGTAAGTATGTGAATTAGATTATTTTATTATGGATGCATGTGGAGTATTTCTTTTGTGCTGTGTTAGGTTGAACTTAGGTGTGTAGCAGAACTAGAATTGGATCCTAGATTCCTTTACCGGTCGTTTGCTTTTAATAATAGGCACACGTGGAATTCGGGCGTGGGTCACTGTCGAGCAATAATACGTCGCTGTAACCGCATCCGGTTCGTCACTACGTTTGATATCTGGAGCCAACCGCGTGGGAGTTTTCTTCGCGATGCTGCGAGGAATGTACACAGACATGCGATCATGTAGACGACGAAATGCAATTATGTCTTGCACCTCGGCGCCGATTTGCATGTGCTGTCACGCGTGGACTGTCAAGGCGTGACGCCCGCTGCCGGCGACAGGGAACTTTGCCAAACTCGAAAGAGCATTAGTCTCAATTTCTGGGGACGGATGAATTGACGAGGCCGTCCTATGGGCGACCCCCGCATTTTTTTTCTAAGGACGGACGGGAATGGCGCATGCAACGGCGAAGACGCGCGTGAAGGTGCCCTCTCTGACGGGGGGCATCTTGGGGGCGCGAGGGAGGGAGATCGACACTTCGGAGATGGGCAACAATTGATCTTCCCGGGTCGCTGTGTGGGTTGTCGTCTCAGAGGTATACGTATCGCTATCAACACGAAAACTCCATTATTTATCACTCCAACCCAAATCAGAGGCGATGATTCGCGTTCTAATAATTAAAAAACTAAATTAAATATGGGGTCCACCAGGGAAGCGCAATAGGTCCTTTACAGTTCCTTGTGTGCATAAATGATTTTAATTCTGAAACCAAAAGCAACACAAGACCGTTCGCAGACGAAAATACTATATAATCTACAGGGAAATTACGAACTATGAATCCAAAACGAACGAACGAAATGAATTATGATTATAAATAAATATTTAAAATGCGAACTAATTATTTATTTTTTTTAAACACCGATTTACATTAACAGGGTACATGCAGAAGCGTAAATGAATTTCGATACCCATGGAAAACACTTCCTTCCTAGAACATGAAGAGGAACCAAATGGGCCGCATATGAGATTGAGCAGCAAATGAATTAGAATTTATCGAGAGTATAGTTCATATAATAAATCGAATAAAAATGGAAGACACCCTGTTGTTTCTCATCTATCATAGCTCACATCAAACATACTGCAACTATGTGTGGACCATCTTGTATAAAAATTCTCCGTGAAATTTGAAAACGGCCATGAGACACGATGAGTCATAGGATTATAACAAAACCTGTAATGGAGGCGGGAACACTCTATTACGAGTCGTATTCTTTCGTATAATTTAACACTATTTTTGAAACGGTTCCAGCTGCTAAGAAATGTCAATGGTGACATTCAGGAAATGACCCAAGTCCCATACTACTTCGGTAGTTGGACAAAAATTAAAAAGTAATAAAGATACGTGGTGTGTTCAAAAAGTAACGGGAATTTTGTAATTTTTGCAAAGTGCACGATTAGTTCTCGCCAGAAGATCAAACGATCAATAAAGAGTACTGCTTACAAGTTCGACGCCGTTTGCATGACGCAACACGGCCAAAACGCTCGTATTTGTAGCGAAAAAATTCATGGCTTTTGCACACCACGATAGTGGACCAGCTCCCACTGCTCACAGCTTCTACGTGAATTTTAGGCCAAAAACAGCACTGTAATAATGCCCCAGCTTCCATATTTCTAATAGATGGCACCATGTGGCTTATTTCCGTTCCCGAAAATTAAGAGAACCTTAAAGGTCCGTCGCTTTACAAGCATAGATGAGAATAAAAACGCAACGCTGAGAGAGCTAAAGGCTAAACCAAAGTTCTAGTCCCAAAAGTGTTTCAAGGATTGGAAAAAAACGCCGGCATAAGTGTGTAATATCTAACGGGGGCTACTTCGAAGGGGAGAACACTGATATAGACGAATAAATAAAATTCTTTCCAAATAACTCAAATTCCCATTATTTATTGAACACACCGCGTACACTGTCGAACTGTTTCCATTTTTTTGCATTTTTCTCTCGTATATGCGATCACGACACAAACTGAGAGTGAAAATCCGCTCCAGCTTCATTTTTAACGTCCCTCAAAAAAAACCTCCCTCATTTGTTGTTGTAATTCCTTGTAACTTTCTGACAGTTCGTTTTCCATGATCTGCGTTAGCGTACATCTACTTAGAGTACTTAATGTTTGTTTACTTATGCTCGCACTTATGAGAAAATCTCTAAAACATGTATATATTTTTACTAATGTTCTTACCCTATTCTATATTTAATTTATCTATATGGAGCGCGGTTCTATGTGTCTCGGAAAATTGGTCTCTAATGTGTGAGAATATACGTAGATTGAAGGTTTCCGAGATGCGAGTTTGGAGAAGAATGGAGAAAATAAAATGCACGGAAATAAAAGCCAGCAATGAGGTTTTGGGGATGGTAGAGGAAGAGAGGCGGCTATTGGAATTTCGAATTTTAATTCGAAGTTCGACGATTGGATGACTTTGAGAGGGAATGGAATACTGAAAGCGACAATAGTGGGGTGAATGCTGGGAAAGCGAGACAGAGGGAGAAAAAGAATGGATATGTTGGATGTAATCAAGGAAGATAGAAAGAAGACAGAGCTAAAGAATGAGTTATTGTATTATATTGTATTGTATTTAGTGTAATATATAGGCTTATGGATAATTGATAACATTTTCAAAGAGACCGAGGCAGTTGTATTTCGTCATAACATCTTTTCCTTTTAGCCGACGGTCTGTATTTTCAGCCCTCCATCACAGCATACAGGCTGGAAGATTCAAAATTTAAGAAATAAAAGGTGCGATATACAAATCATGTTCTCCTTTTTTATCTCAGCGGCTTATTTACTTTTTAATTCGTCATCGTCAGCGTACAAAACTTGCTAAGAAGAGTCGCTGTGGGAAAAATTGAAGGAAAGACGGAAGGGGAAGAAGAAGGGTTAGAATTATTGATGGAATAAAGAGTGCCATAAGTTATAGGCAAATGCCCGAAGTTGCAATGCACATCCAATTGAAACCTATTGGAAGACAGGTCCACTTAATCAATACCACCACAAAAAAACAACAAAAGTAACAACACAACCCATACAGTAATAAAGTGTAATTTCTCAGAATTAATTTAATATTTACGTTTTTCGCTACCGAACTTAGGTTCAATTGATGCCATTTTGTTTTTTTTTTAATTTGTGGTCATAATTAAGTAGGTACCTTTAATTTTTAATGGAACCCTTCGCATTTATAGACGGCTCGCGATGGCATATTATCAGTAAAATGTGATTCGGGTTCAAAATTGGATTGCATCAACCGTTTATCGACTCACTTAAAGCACTTATCGCAAAAAAAAATGAAATGGAAGCACGTGTTTATAAGCTTCTACTTCCGGGTTGCGACTTCGTTGGTCAACAATTAAGACATGGGCCACCCTTAAATTAGTCGATTTTACGCGCAAAAAATCGAAATCTGATGTAAAAGGAGTAAATGCTGTCGAAGCAGGTATGTGTAATGATCTAAATCTCCATACCAACAAGACCAAATATTCATGAAATCTAAATCTCTTCGGATCAAGCTAAATTGCGATAAGAATTGAAAACACCCAGCCATTTGGACCTGCAGAGATCGCTTCTTAATGCCTGTGAAAGAACTAACCCGTTATTCGCCCGGACTGACCGACGCTACCCGGAAATCGATGCCGATACTTAATGACGTTTCAAAACCTATCTCGAATGCATAATCCAATTCGTTATTTCATTCTTTAAGTTCAACCATTATCACCAGAGTCATCCTTCAGTCCCCGGCGCAAAACATTTTGGAGTATACTGAAGGAGCACCATGCTGTTTATTCGCGCTAGCTTACGTGATGTCGACAACAAGACACTTGCTCCTGACCGGAACGGAAGCTGATTAGTTATTGTCTCAAGACGACAGAGTTTATGTATTCACCGAGCAAACCATAATCCTTGGAGAGCGAGAGCGACCCACCTAGACATAATGGTAAAAATTTATGTCCCTACACCGTTAACGCGCTCACGTCTTATCCCGGCACAGGATTCTGCGTGGGGGGGCTAAGGGGGTCGGAGGAAGAGGGGAGCATGCTGCTGTGCAAAGGCGGAGACGAATGCAAGCGAGCACGTGGGCGTCGTCTCTCGGAATTGCCCTCTGATTATCGCAGACACGCGCCACAGTCTCCTTAACCCAGTTACCCCTCTCTCCCTCTTTCTCCTCCTCCCTACCAACCCTCTGGATTTTGAGAAGGAATTTATGCGAAACGACGAATGTGCCTTAGCGTCCGTCCAAGAAGGATTCCCTTGCCAAGTGCTACGAAAATATTTGTGGCCTAAGCTAGGTCAAGGAAGGAGCTCTTTAAAAAAAATTAATCAATCTAAAAAAAAAAGATATCCAGTCCTTTTTCCCCCACTTCCAAGCATTCAGTGATTCTCCTCTTCCTTTAAAATTGCCCATTAACCCTGAGGGAGAATTCAGTCAGAAATTTTCACTCTCCTTGTGAATGGTCTCCGCCCGCCTCTCCAAATGACCTCCAAGCTCGTAAACGTGCGAATCATTTTTTTCCGCGGAAAAAAAAAACGAAATTACAGAGTTCCATCCATGTCCTCGGCGGTATCGTTTAAGTAATTAAGCATTCATCAAAGCGTTTAAAATAACAGGGAGAGGATTGTACTTTACGTCCATAAGTTCTTAGAGCAATATTAGTTTTGTCTTTAAGTGAGCGTTGCGTTGGAAGTAATAACAACGTGAACAGAATATTAACGTGTATTCCATTTATGTTTCATTGCTGTAAATGTATCGAAGGCATTTTATGTAATTTTGGAAATGTAATGAGTATTTTTATTAACAGACCATTTGGACGGGTTGGTGGATAATTTATGGCAGGATCTGCACTCCGAACCGCTACCAATAGAAGTTCCACGATGGGTTAATAGATTGAAATATTAAATTTC
The DNA here is from genome assembly GCA_037158775.1 of Hetaerina titia. NCBI lineage: Eukaryota > Metazoa > Arthropoda > Insecta > Odonata > Calopterygidae > Hetaerina > Hetaerina titia. The sequence continues at coordinate 87,758,782 of CM073768.1, read as the reverse complement.
CCATAGCTGCGAGCAACGAAAAATCTAGTGAAGGCCAGTTCAAGCACAGACGTTCATTCCTTTACTCTAGTAGAATGATCAGCAGCATTATGTAAACCACATGCGATTTTTTAAACAAATGAATTTCCCCTAACCCTAGTTAAAATCCTAGCTTTAACTTAACTCGTATGACTACCTCTTGCAAAACTATTATTATATTAAATTAAACTTTCGGGAATGCTTGGATAAGACAGTCAGTCTTTGGATTTACGAGATAAGCCATTGAAGAGCGTATATTAAAGAGATAAGCGATCGAAGGAATGTGTATTTGATCTCAACTCGGAACACATCTGCAGGATACGCGTCACAAAAACTTCTACAAAAGAAATTATCGTATTTTATTTGTTAAATTGAACGATGAAACACGGCGTGAAACTAAAGTAACCTTGAATAACCTCAAGAAACCCTTGTTATTAAACCATAAAAATTTAAGCGGTTGCATAATATTATTACAGAAATTTAAGTTCAGTGAGCCTACTTATTGCGACAGGTGTCATCACCAATAAGTTGGTTTTGGATGATGGCTCCCCTTTAGAAATAATAGTACCTACAGGTATTTTTACCTTATCGATTGCTTTTTCAAGCTTCTAACTGCTTCCGTCCCCACCCATTCCAGAATAATTGCGTATTCCCTTCCTCACTTATCAAACTGTATCCCAACCATAACATAAATTGAAATCCCTTTACCTCTCAGTATTTCTTGCTCCCTCTCACTACATCTTTTTTGAACTCTCTCATTTACTTCCTCGTCCCGAAACTCATTGAACCCTTCCCAGCTCATTGTTCCCAACTATGACCGCATCTATTTTTTCTATAGCATCTAAGTTATTCTCATTTCCCTCACATATGAACCACGTTTCGGAGCAAAGTTTGATTATGCTGAATTTAATTAACTGCCCTTACGTTTCCTAGATTGCCCAGTTGCCTAGATTCCTAGGGGTCTGTACCATTCTTGCACATCTCGGAAGCAGGTCTCTTGAGCGATGATATTGGAAAAGTATTATTTTCCCCATCGTGCTACGGTACTAGAAATTATGACTGTAAGATTAGGGAATTCAATTGTATAACCGATGGAGATATACGAGATGCCATTTTCTTACAACCGAGAAGACATCAGATTGATTTTAAGCGGCCGAGCTAGGGAGGAAATTAAATTGTTTTTCATTCTAAAATGGCCTATTATGTTGCTATTATTTCATCTAACCTTAGTTTATTTCCCTTCTTGTCACCAGCAACTCCTCTCTTATAAGCAGAGAAGTATAGAAGGAGTATTACACACTTAGATACAGTAGTACATTATTTTTAGATATTATTGTCTACATTATTTGAATTAGTTTATGTTTATTGTAACTAAAATTTAGAAAAACTTGATTTTCGATGTTCTATCCCTGGTATTGAGTCAGCCCCTGCCAAACCCTAGTGGTGACTTGTAGGGTACCACGTAGATGTAGATGGATGGTGTTTAGTCTTACGTAATTCTTCTCCGTATGTTAATGCAGCTATGATCACGAACATAATATGTGGCCCATTTTCCTCCGGAACACTTCCCGTCTACGCGGGTTATCCCATTTGCGCTAATTTTAAGGTCCTTGCCTTAATGTCAACTCAACCGTCTCAGGAATCTCATTAATTTTCTTTACGCATTATTTGTTTTCATCCCATATACCTCGTACATTGATTCCGTTATGCACTCGGCAATGATTGTAACCCTGCGGCTGAATGACTAGTTAAAGTTTCATAGGAAACAAGAATTTATTAGTCCGCAAACTCTTATAAAACCAACCTAAAAAAAACTTCGTCTCAATTTGTTGTCATCATCTTCAGGTGATGAAGATTATGGCAATTCATTGAAACCTGAGTCGAAAATTATGTACTTTTTATAAAATATTGTGAATCCAAAAACTATTTTTGCATGGAATACTACGAAGTTACGATAGAACGAATTATATTTAGCATCCGAAAATGCAGTTGATTAAACAATCTCCCCATCTACCTCATCATTCCTGTCCCTAACCTTTTCCGATGCCTCTCCCACCATATCAGCGACGCATGCGTCAGAAAGCCTGGACGATGATGGGCAACCGTTCACTCATCCATCGTCGCCGATCTCTCTCTCTCCATCACCCGTTGTCCCTGCAGTCTGACTCAAGTAGTAGTTGAGATCATCTCTTCGCATCGTAAGATGTTTCGTAAGAGGTCTCCAGTTTAATCCTTAAATTTTTCCATTATGACACTGCGGATGATGAATGCATAAGGACATTGCTCGTGGTGACACCATGTGAAAGTTTCTCTTACATAATTCGACGTGAAATCGCAATGGTCGAACACCTTAGTTCGACTGCTACCCGGAGGCTTCTCACCTTCAGCTTCACCCTATTTGCGCGATTCATTCGGCTACTGGATTTTCCGGGGAAATCGCAAGCGGAACGAACTACGAACCGACGTCGTTCCCCGGCCATACCCAGATGCACGCATATAGTATTTCACACGCCGTATTGGGATTCGCACAAGGTGTGCTTTATCTTCACCCACCAAACCAAACTCAGGGTTGACTAATGTGGTTAATTGTTCGATAATATAATTGATAGTGAGATTTGAAATTCTCGTCTACGTGAGCTTCGTTTTAATGAAACCATCTCATAATCAACTATTACGTGCGAGATGTGATTGTTGTTCCACGGAATCAAGTTATATGCGCCGATATTAATTATTTTCTACTGTATATCACATGATCTAAGTCAAGCAAGTGAGAAATTTATAGAGCTTCAGCCATCATTTTCAGATGAAAAACGATTAGCTTTGTATCAATATATTTTCATCATTAATCTAATCGTTGATGTCTTCACCGATGAGATATTTCGTGTTTTTTTACTAATTTAATCTTTACTAATTTATTTGATCTCTGAACTGATCTTTCATCCTGTTAGCAAGCGTAAGCAGAGAGTAAATATCTTGAATAAATACCAGAAGAAAAGATCAAAGTTTGCTTTTAATCTGAATCTCAGAGTTTTCTTATGTAATGAAGTGAATTATACACATTCAAATACATAAAAAATATATACATATATACATATATATATATAATATATACTCTGAATCTCAGAGTTTTCTTCTGTTATGAAATGTATAATATACGAACAGAAACCTAATCATATAATTCGTGTCGGATGTCAGGATTGCAATACGTACCGAGACTTCGAGTGCCACCCATTAACATCTCTAGCTTTTTGCGCAGTACAATCGAAGGTGAAGCTGGCCATCGGTCTCTCCCCATTTATTTTTGCCAATAACTAGCAATGAATCACAAAATACCTAATGAGAAAAACAAATGTGCACTTTTCCATAAGTTTACAACAAATCTTATGGAAACTAAACTAAACTTGTGGAAAAGTGAAAATTTGATTTTCTCATAATGCCAAACTTCCAACATACCTCGCCTGAATCTGTTGAATGTGTACAAAATACCTTAGTAGTTTGGGCTAATTGAAAATTTTGATAATTCGTCTCAGAAAATATGCTCGACTTTTGATAACGAAATCGCAAATCACAGTTGGAACCTATGGAAGTACTCATTGGTTCCGTTTAAGTTATTCAGTTTATGAATCCATAACGTACCGTGTTCATTGAAATTAGATTTTTTCTCATTTTTAAGGTAATTCGTGCGAAAATAACTGCCGTGTTTATCTCCACGGTGCCCTGCAAGCCACCGCTAGGGCAGGGGGTGATTCCACACCAGACATGCAAAATCGGTAATGAAGTCTTGCTTAAATGTTAAGTACCGATAAAAATTGCAAATATTTCAAATAATGGAGGTATTTCTATCCACAGCTACTTGGAACAAGGGAAACAATCCTTTATACACACAACCTCCTATTAATAAGGAAAATATTACATTAAATGTTACATAATACGATGACATCAGTCAAGGCTACTGGGAATTTTAAAAATGTTTTTCCCCAAGCGCGATCATTTTTAGTTACTCTGATCCCTCATCGTTTGCGCTAAAAATAACATCTAAAATCTGTCGGTTTTACACTTGAACTAGTCATGATCGCTCATACGCTAGTTCGATGGGACTAGTAATACATTTCCAATATCATCGTTGAGGAGATCCGCTTCCAATTTATACGAGACATTTATCCCGTAAATGAACCTTCCATCCGTGAGTGCTTCCCAACTTAGTTCATCTATTAATCTAGAACTTCACATCACAACAAGGTTTTGCAAATTTAGCTCCTCTTCCCTGTACGCGATCTAATGAGACGTAAAAATAACATCGCTCTTTGACCCTCTTGTCACATTTCCCCATTACTCTTCTAATAAATCCTAATATTCTTCCTGATTTGTCCACACGTTTCCCATGAATGTTTCACCCTGGAGAGATCGCGAGTGAGGTTAAAACCATGTATTTAATCGAGAATCTACGTTATCTATTTACGTATTTTGATGCAATACGCGTTCGAGAGAGAGAACTATTCCTATTCGCAAAATTCATCGCCAGTGACATAATCACAAAACTTGATCGCAGTCTAAACGTTCCCACTCTGTCACACTGCTCTTGTTACTGAGTAAGGATCGGGTGCGTTTCGTTTGCTTGGAAGCATCATCGTCAATATTACCATGCTCTCCAACTTTTGACCTCGGAGGAGTTCCTCCACCCATCCGATGCACTCCCGCCCCCTCACCCCACGGAGCGAAAATTCCACCTTAAAGGGAGTAAACATAAACATCCTTCGCCCCGCCCTCTCCCCCATCCTCCTTCCCGGCACACCCACCCTACCTCCTCCCGCCGGCACACGGACTCCAAGCGAGAGTCCCCGCCCTTCCCCCGGCGGGGAGAGAGGATGTGGCCGACAGTGTGTGTGTTGGGGGAATGGGTTGACGGGTGCGGGATTTGGCTCTTTTTTTCTCATTGGTGTCACGGCCGCTCCTCGTTCGACAAGGTCAGAGGAGCAGGAGGAGGCGAGGGTATCATTGAGAGAGGGAGGGAGGGGAGGTAGCGATGTGGAGTGTTTGCAGAGCGACGACGGGGGGGAGGAAGGAAGGGGGCGACGAGAGGAGGGTGGGTGGATGGCGTGCGTGCTCCACAGGGTTCTGGTCGGGTGGGAGGGGAGTTAGGCAGCTGGGAGAGAGAGTGAAGAGGAGGCAGGAGGCGGATGAGTGGCTGACGGTGGGGGGATGGGGTGTATGGTGTTGGGAGGGATTTCATTGCCAAGGACGAATCAATTTCGTCATTTGCGCGCTCCAGTTCGCGGATTTTTCGCGAGTCGATAGACTCCTCGGTCGTCGCGAAGGATGTCTGACGGCTACCAACGAAACAAAAGGGTATCATCTCGACTAGGAAGGTTAGATATGAGTGCGGCCCAGTTCACAAGATAATATTTCGAGCAGCAAGTCGATTATGAGTCGACATTTGAGAGGGTCAACTGGAAGATGTGTCGTTGAGCGTTTCTGAATTAGCCGTCAGTATACTCTTGGTCTCAAGAAAATTTCTACCACCATCTTGGATAAAGACATTCTTTTTTCTATTTAAATAGTTGCTTTATTATTAATCAACTCTTGTCTAGATTTCTTTTAAACTTACTGCTTTGAATTAGCATCATATTGGATAGTTAATACGATCGATTTAGTCTGGTATGATAGCTTCTTATTTTATCGTGGTTTTCATTTTGTCATACCATTTAGATACTTTTTATTTCCAATTTAATGAGAATATCTTTATTAATATTTGCATTGTCTACAGGAATTATTTCTTTTGAAGTACTTTCATATTGCGCGATTGATTTCCTTGATGCTATTAACATTCGCTTGAGTTCAGTTACCAATACTTTTTATTCTCTCTTGGCCGTTTTCTTAACTTCAAGTGCGCTCTCGGCGAATTTCTTTCATTGCTCTCAAACTAGGATCAGCATAGCTATAGTAGCAGCGAAGCTAAACTCAGCGTAAGCAATCTTCGAGTATGAAATGAATATTTAATAGTAAAGGAACTCAGTGCCTTATTTAAAAATAGAAGTAGACAACAAAAAAACTGAAGGACTTCAGTTTAAGGAATTTCGCAAAACGACCTTAGCCGTCGTACCCATGAATGCTAATGCCAAACAATCATTATTCGAGCATTAAATAGTTTATTAGTAATATGTGTATTAACTCTATTTTAATGAATAAATCAATTGACAAAAAAGGTTATTCTCCTTGGGATGTTACTTGAAAAAACTTGGGAACAGCTAAATCTACCATTTCTTTTTCAATAGCATGTTTCGATCGTGGAGCTGTGAATGATAAAACTAAAGAACTATTCTGAATTGGTCAATAATGTAATTTAGTCATCTAGTGCTCCTATTTTTTGGTGAATGGTCTTTTATATTTTTTCCCTGAATTTTAATGCTTACCTACTTACTCATAAAATAAAACAAGAGAATAAGTGAAATTTAAACATTGTGAAATACGTGTAACCTAAATTGTCTTTTCTAAAACCTTTAGTCAATACGTCACCAGAAAAGTTCAAAATGTTGAGCTAGAAACTGTAGTAGTGATATGAGACTATTTTCTTTGCTGGCAAAAGATGTCAACTGTGCGTAATACATGTACTTGGGGATTGACAGAATGTGTAAGATGGTCAGGAGTTGCTGTTACCGTGCATTGGGAGAGTATTTTGGATTGAGATTAAGAGGCAGTTTATCAGCTATTCCCAAATCGTTACCTATTTAGGATTTTAAACTTGTTTGAGCAACCCTAAACCTTCATAAAACTCTTATTTGAAATTTATTGTATGCTTAAATAAAATGAGACCCTAAAACATTGATTCTTTGATATGTTTTGGGTCCAATGATGTCAAAATAACCTTTTCAGTAACGGACTGCGTGTAATTTGGTGTAACGTTGCAGGTATTCTTTAGGTCGAATCGATTTATAAAAATCATAGTACACAAATGTATTTACGAATATCAGCTTTCGTGAAACCAACGTTTTCCGTTAAGGTTGACATGATGGGCGTGCGGTACGTAAACATCTACCCAAACTAATGTGCTTATATATTTTTTCCAATGGACTTACTGAACGAACCACGTTCGATTACGTACGCACTGGGAAAGATTTTGACAGTTTTGGGTGATTATCCGCATGGAGCAGAGAGAGAGAGAGAGGGAGGGTTTGGTTTGACTTCATTTGGGTTCTGCTTTTGGGACTGGAGATGATGCCTTTATTTAATATCAGATCACATTCGTTGAATGGTTATGCCCGTAATCCTTGGTGGCTGCGGTGTATTATATGGACGAGTTTAAGATGATTAACCACCTCGTCCTATTTTTTCCGTCTAAGAGGCGATGGAGAGTTTCATGCTGCTGCATGTTCTTCCGCACGTAATTTGAGGATACATGAAAATCATAAAAAGAATACATTTAGGGTTGTCAAGAGAAATACGCATCTAATGAAAGCGTGCGGCTCATCGCCACATGATGCCCACTAACGCTTATGTACGTTATTGAAATACTGTGGGAATGGTTGTGAGTTTGTACTCCTCAAGTCTTTCGATGGTTTTTTGTGCACCAAAACTAGTCATATAAGTGAAGTGAAATTCCACATTTTACCTATTTATTGCGAAATGAGGAATTGTTTGAATTTATGTGACTGTTAACCCACCAGAAATTATGCTTCACCGAGATAATTGTACTATTAAATCGACCTTTTTTTAAATTAAGTTTTTGTGACGAATATTGTAAACTGCAGTATTTATATCATACATTTTCCCTAAACCTAATCGTTTAAGAAAAACTTTATTCATCCAACTTTTTATGAAAGGGATTGGCATTTTGAGGACAGATTTTGTAGAAAACAAAATTCTCAACGAAATTCTCTAATCCTGTTATCCCAAAGATATTGCCAACCGTCATTAACCAATGTTGAAAGTTTGTCTAGTTGATATAAAAAAATATGTTACAATTTTTAGTGAAAATAACCAAATTGAGATAGTTATATTTAGGCAAACAAAAGCAACAGTAATGGTAATCGAGAATATTGAGTGATTCATGTAACAACAATTAACAAAAATAGTACTCGGTGAAGGGTATGTTTGTAACTACTTTTGTGAATTAATTAAGTTTTTGGAGACTGCCTGCATTTAAAAGGAAACTAAGAGGGCTCGTGTATGTGATAAATTAGGATTGATTCATATCAAAGATTTCTCATAAATAAAAGTCCCTAATTAATATCCATAATGCTATTCATTATTTACAATTCATGTAATACCCTTTTAAATTAATTCTTCTTGATTATAAATCTGCTCCTTTTATTAAAAATGAAATGACAATCTAGGCAGCAAAGTTATTGTGCATGCTGTACGAAGTTATTACATTTGTTACTGCGAGCATAGGCGTAGGTATCAAAATTAGGCAATCAGGATCACGAGGTTAATTATAAAAAGTATGCGCAGTAAAATTATTAGTAATTTAATTAATTTCTATTTTAAATAAACTAGGAGCACTGATGTGGGTATTCCTTGCATCACATATGGATAAAATACATGTCCCCAGCAAGTGATAGCTAAACGTGCCTAATTTAAAAGTGCGATACATTGGTGTAAAGCAATCAGAGAGCACCGCAATGAATACCGATTGACTGACGGAGCGGCCACGTTTAAAATTGATAAAATGATGAAAAAGATTCCGTGACTAATACAAATTCAAACAGTATTAATCCTTTACTAACATTTAAAGATTAGCGATAAGAAGGAAGACATTTTCTGTTATGAAAATCAAATCAAGAATCCATTTGTCCAACAAAACCGAATTTGAATATCGAGGATTTTATTTTTCTGGTTGATAATATTTTCGTGCGTGTATCAATCAGCGTTTTAATATCATTATTCATTTAGTATTGGTTTTTAAAACAAATGTGCGCGGATTATAATGGCATGCATTAATTTCGGTCTGCTATCTTCGCGAATGACTTGACTAATACTTGAAAAATAATGATACTTTTCGACATTTTCCAGCCAGATTTATCATTTGAATGATTTTTTACGTCTTACATTTATGTGGTTTTCGTGATACGATACGTTTTCTCTTCGATTACTTGGTTGAATTTCATAGTACCATGCTGGGCTTAAAAATATAGTTTAGCCCTCACAGCTTCCTTCGATCAGTCCACAAGAAAATGGTAAGAATTTTAAGCAAAAACGTGCATTATGGTCACATATTTAGTCCGCTTTCATACGAAAACTCTAATTTCCCACGGTTAAAAACCATCAGCACAGGTACACACTATGTTCACTGTGGAATTTTCCGAACCGTAAAGATAGAGGTTCCCAGATATTCCCCATCACGAATTCCCTTTGCTCTGTTCCCGGACCCTCGCCAGCAAAACAAAAAAACGGGACTGAGTTGAAGTTTTACTCTTTCTTTCTAAAAAGTCCTCTCATTCCTTTTTACGGGACGAGGACGAACGTAATCACTCCGACTCCGCCCTCTCCAGAATGGAAATTGGGCCCATGCGCCAGCGGTTGCGGGGCGGTATTTAAATACCGTCGGTGAAATCATCTCACTTTCGGGGATCGAGGGTCGATTCGATGGCCACTTAGCGCGCGCCTGAAATCCTTAATGATTGGTCGGGACGTTAACTCTCGAGGAATTCGCAGAATTGGCATGCCGCTGAGTCGAGGGAGCGGGGACGTGCAGAGGGGGAGGGAGTTTCCTCGTCCCCAAAGGCGTCACTGCCCTTCCCAAAAATGAGGTCAATTGACATCCTCGTGCAATAATAATGTCCGTGACAATGGCCGCGTCGAGAAGAAGGGCCTTTTCCGAAATCTCTCGGCATCCCCCTCAGTCGGTCAACCATCCCTTCCTCCCTCTCCCCCCCTCTCACCCCCGGTACCTCCCCCACGTCGCTTAATTCTGATCCGAACTTTCCTGGGGCACGATGCACGGAAGTTGACTCACGGGCTCAAGACCAGCCTTAGGTGGGGATGATGTAGACAGCAAGTTGATAGTCCCTTGATAGTTGCGAGTAGGAAAAATGTATTGCTTAAAGGAAATCCATCCTTGAAAAATTCAAGTAAGTTTTCAAAAACGCATAGGTACCTTGTTGAGAGCGGAGAAACGGGTAGCGGCAAGTCGAAGTTTTCTTTCGGACGAAGCTCTCGGATATCCCTGAAGCGGAGATTCATGTTTACGTCGACTCAACGCGCTGGAATTTCCCGAGTCGGCACGGATGACGTTCGCGGTTGCGAGGGAAACCTACCAGAGTTAAAAACGCTGCCGCCGGAAGGAGGAGTGTATGTAATTTTTCCCTCAGAAGTCGGAATGTGGAAATTAGAAAGATGGAGATATGGCGAAGTTGGACCTCCGAAAATTTCCAGCCTCATTTTCTTTCGCGGAGGAAATCGAAAGACGCGGTCTGCGATGATGGTGTAATAAAACGTTTACAGACAATATCTAAAAACTTCGCAATGGATATCCTTCGCTTCTAATTTGTTGAACTTTCTTAAAAATATAAATAAAACTTGTCACTATTAAGAATCGTTTCTTAGCCTAATAATACTCCACCATTCCGATTAATATTGCTAAGAATGCATGGATCTTTTTATTAGAAATTTCATACAAAAAAGTGTGTCATGACGCGATAAAAAAGTGGCTGAAAAGAAAAAAAAATGTTCCGTTATGAGATGCGGTGATATCTCACAATAACTATATATATATATATATATATATATATATATATATATATATATATATATATATATCCATGATGCGGAAGTACTCACGAGAGCAATATAACTTTTGGACGGCACAATAGAACACAGAATAAAACAGATAGCACGTAAAAGGACGCTCACACTTTAGATGATTTAAGCTTTCGGCCTACTCCGAGGCCTTCTTCAGGTCAGACTCACTCAGGACAGACTATATATATATTTATTAATTTGATGCTTTCTCTATTTATTATAAATTTTATAATAGTTTTTCTAAAGAATTTACCTCAGAGAATACCCAAGGATCAGTTCCAGTGCTGCTTTTGACAAACATGACGATTTCAATGTAACTATCAATAATTTCCCTAAGAATAATTTTATATCCATTTGTGAATACAGCACAGTGCTATCCGATTGCTACTCCAGGGGCAAAAGCATTGCATATAAAGATATTTGCCGGTTGTTTTCGACTCTTCCAATGTGCCCCAAATTGCCCTCCTGCCTGCTTCCCAACAGAGTTCCATCTAAATATATCACATTCTTATAATACAGAGAATGATTCTTAAATATGATATAAACACTACTCTTCCGGTCTGTTGAGTCTGCATGACCTTCTCGGCTTTGGTACAGCATCATATCTGCAAAAAGAACGACCTTAATAAAGCCTTTATTTCGGCCAAAGGAGTTCTTTGAGTGGCCATTTAGGCCGTAGTGGCTTACCTAAAAACTTTCCTCGCTGAATCTCCCAAATTCTAAAAGAGATGTATTTTTCTGTTGAATTTATTCAGAGGATACAACCAAAAATTAATGCTTCATGATGGGAAAATATGTTGGATAAACGAACGGGATCCAATCAAACGTTTGAGAAACGGTAGTCAAACGTCACTGCAGTGCATGAAATATTCCAAAACGCCTTAGTTTCAAAAAATGTTTGTCAAAAACCAAAATCATTAAAATTACTTATTTTATCTGTTGTGAAGATCCCAAAAAGATATCTCGACTTTTGTGGAAACACCAGTTTAACTGTATCATCAAAGCAATTTTACTGACACAGTGAGCGGTAAAATTTGGTAGGAGGAAACATTCAGGAGGTCAGTCAAATATGTTAACTATTCACGTAGGAATGGGTATGCTTGTATTTTATTAAATCGATATTGAAGAAAGGTTATTACGACCCAGGCGATGGAAGGATTGTCATTCGTGACAATAGGGACCTCACTTTAATGAGTGAAGAAAATACTTCTGATATTATATTGCCTTCCTGGCACTTATTAAATGCGTCCATTCCTAAACTGCACTTCATTTTAGTCCTTTCTATCTCCTTAAGGAATTGATCAACACCAAATAAGCGATCCATCCTATGTAAAATACGAGTATTATAAGTTGTTGACCACCCATAGAAATGAATGTAAACGGCTAGTTTGGTTGAGGAGGGGAACATTTTGAGAATGAGAAGAACATTTTCGGAGTGCTTTAAAGAGGAATTTTCGTTTGAGATTAGACCGATTTTTGACCAATTAGCCGGAGCAATTTGCGATTTACCGAATTATTGAAGTGTATGCGAGATTGAGAGTAATGGAGCCATTCATCACGGAAGGGATTGCTATGGACAAATCCGCACTGCAAAATTATGGAAAATTAGGGGAAAAGCGTGATGGAAACCATTTCCATAGATATTTTATTTGCCCAGAGAGATCAAATAACTGAGGCCATGCATATATAAAACACGTCAGGTCTTATCAATATAAGCGTTTCATGAAGTAGCAGTTTAGTACAGAGAGCAGAAAATTCCGGGAGGTGGTTTTGTGAAATGTGACAGTAGGTTTGATAAAAGGTGACTAAAACCCAAATAACTTTTTGGATATGAATTCGGCTTTGGAGCAGAAGACGAGAATGAAAACAAGGCGGTTGGGGCAGACAAAATATCGGAGAACTTATCGAGGCACTCGAAATGAAAATTTAAAAAGATGATCTTTATGAAGCGATCAAATGTTTACGAGAGTGAAAGATGGCTTCAAGGCTTCAAAAAGGGATTAATTTCTGCAAAGATGTGGGAAAAATGCCGAACAGATATGTAGATTATTGCATGTAAGTCAGGCGTCACAGTCGTTTCAATCATCATAAAAAATGATCAGGCGAAGGATGCAGGAAAATATAAAACAAAATCGTTGGAAAATCGTGTCGAGCCCAGGAGGAGACGAGGAAAAAGCGAGGCGATATTAAGGGTGTTGATATAAATGTAATTAATGTCAAAATTTCATGTTATTTGTCCTTAAAAGACGTGGCCTTTGGCAAAGTCAGTGGAAGTTGTTACTCAAATTTCCTGAAAATTTTGGAATGCACTCAAATGACAGGGGAATAATTCATTCATCTTGTTCGAGCTCTACATATAAACGGAAATAATTGGAGTTGTTTTGCGAAATGTAATAAAACCACAGAAAAAAGGAATCCAATCGTAATAAAGGAGTTGGACAATTATCGAAGTTTTCATCAACATTTTTCGTCGTACAGGGTTCGTCCGGAAAATAAGTGTACTGAGCTCAGGAAAAAAAATTTATTACACTTTTACATATCTTAAGCTAATATTCCTCAAAATATGACCCTTGTGAGTCGATACACTAGTTCCAGCGGCGTTCCCATTCGTGGAACGCTCCCGCGAAGGCATCATCGGGAACCTCTCGAAGACACGTCGTCACGGCCTCTTTGACGGCGTCCAAAGTCCCGTATCGCGTTCCTTTCAAACTCCTCTTTATCTTCGGGAACAGAAAGAAGTCCGGTGGTGCCAACTCCGGGCTGTAGGGCGGGTGCGGCAGCGTTGCCACGCCGTGCTTGGCCAAGAAGTCCGACACGACAAGCGCGGTGTGAGACGGCGCATTGTCGTGACGCAGCCGCCAGATGTTTTTGATCGCTGGCCGGACGCGGGCGACTCGTTTTCGAAGCCTGTCGAGCACTTGGACGTAAAATGCAGCATTTTCAGTTTGTCGTTCAGGTACAAATTCGTAGTGGACGACTCCCCTTTTGCCAAAAAAGACAATGAGCATCATAAACTTATTTTCCGGACGAACCCTGTATACTAGGAGGAAGTAATAAAAGGTACTTAAGAATAAAAACAGAAGTGAAAAATACAGTGCAGGGTACGGTGAGGAAAAGAATGAGATGGATTGGATATCTTTTGAGAAACAGTGAATTTGTTAGCAGCATGGAAGGTAGGAGGGTCACACGGGAAGGAACAGGAGATACGATAATAATGCACGAAAGCCAAGTAAAGGAGTACCGACCGACGTAAGAAAGAACAGAAATGGTGGTGAAAAAGAACCGGCATTGGATGAGGGAGAATTGTGGACCATAGTCGACCCTACTACGAATCTAAATACTAAATTTGTAAAAATTGCGTAGTTTCAGGCGTAATGTGGAAGAATTCGAGCATAATAATGAACAAATAGTAGCGTTTTTCCACAAGATATTTATTTAAACCACAGCCGGTTTTAATGCACCACATCATTTTCAGGTGAAATCTGCATTCATGTGCCGACTTATGCAATTATTTTAACCGGGGAGGAAAATGGAAGGGAAAATGTGGTAGAAAGATGGAGGGGAGTGGGGAATTTGGCTTAAACGGAAGAAGGAAGGGGAAGGGTCAGCAGAGGATAGCAAAATACAATATCAAAATACAAAGAAATGAGATATCAAGCCCAAAAGATAAGGTTGGGTTCCCATTTTGGTGATTAAGAAGTCATCTCGGTTCACCATATATCCAGCAGGAAAGGGCAACTAAAGAGCATGGTTGTCACCAGACTAAGGGGATTAAGATCCCAAGAATTGGTGGAAAGAGGGAAAAGGTTAACTACAAGTGTAGTGAACTTTTTGTAGCTTTTGTAACCTTTCAAGCCGCATTCCCTCTTACCCTCTTCTTACCACATTTTCCTTCCCTTTCCTCCCTATGTTAAAATAGGAATATACAGCATTATAGAGTAAATCAGCACATGACTGCAGTTTCCACATGAAGATGATGTGGTACATCGAAACCGGTCGTGGTTTAAATCTCATATATCATGAAAAAGTACTAAATTAGTTAATTAAATCTGTAAATAATAGTGCTGAATAAGATCTAAAACATTTTGAGCATTTTAGAGATTCCGCGTTATTGATTGGTTGGGACGTCATTTTTAAAACCATGATTAGAATTGGTATTATTTGAGGTGTACCATTCTTCAGAAATAGAAAATCACCACTAACCGTAATGCACTTTTTTCTTCAACTATTAGTTTCGTTTCCCTAACTTCTTTCTGATTGTCATAATTATTTTATATTCTATGAACCAATTTTAAACTTCACAATTTTGATTCCGATCAAAATTAACAATGAAACGTGTGCAAACGCGAAATAACGAAATTGGTCCACACGGGAACACGAAAGAAACCTGGAAATACAAGAAAAACAAGGAAAGATGTAGGAAAACACCTATTTTGGCGATTATTTTTATATTTTTAGTCATCTTTAATGTATTGCGATGCCTTTACGCTCAGAGGTATCCCATTATCTCCCCTTAACATGAGAAAAATTACTTTTCAGCACGAAAGACGATAGCCATGTGATTGATAAGTTTTTCATATGTTTGACACTGTTTCAAATGTAATGGTGTGTAGGGAAGAGGAACAAAATAGGTCGAAAGTTGTGATAAAAGTGGAAGGATAACGGAAGAGTGCCAGAAAAGGAGACATAGCCCATACATAATATAGCAATAATTCATTGGTCGTAAGCGGTGAAAACTGGTCGCGATGGGATTTCTAAACCGATCACATTACACAGGACCGGTAAAAGTTTTTAAAAATCTTGTTTTCGAACAGCGAAATGGTAACATTACAAATTTCGTCTCACTTGAGTAACGTCAATAGTTGTAACTTAGAGTGACAAAACTTTTAATCCCTTTTTTGTTCGACATCACCCACCTACCGACAGTTCATTAACCATCCACCATTTTGTCGCCGTATCCGTTGAATTGCGTTTGGACTTAATGTTTTCTTGTCTATCTTAATCATTACCATTGCTTCTCCTCTCTAATCTCCCCCTTCCGCCTTTCCCCCCACGCATCTCTCTAATGCTAGAAATCTCCATTTTTCGTTCTCCCCCTTTCACAGGGTTGCTCACCTCGTCTTGAATTTTTTCCAATGCATTTTGAGCGGAATTAAGAGAAACACGAATTATGCGGAATTGAATGTTATTGTAGTAGATTTTGTAACACTGTGTTGCGTTAGGTTAGGCTTGGAAATATAGCGGTGAGTCTGTCTATAGTATGCGAGTTCATCTAAAATCTAATTTAAGCGGTATAATTACCATTAATAATAATCTTGAGAATAACCCTTGTCCTTTGAATCCGTGGTCGGTTTCTGATAAAAATCTTACGCTGAAAAGTAGGGTGTATTTTCTTAGCCTGATCTTTTATTACCCCTCCTTGAAGCAGTGAATCATGAACGTTTGGGTAATTAACACTGTTGGGATGGTCATCAAACTGCAGGATTGAAAGAGTCGCGATGAAATTAGGGATCACTTACGATGAGTAGTGTTTTTATAAATAATTTTCATTTGATTGTATACGTTCTCTTTTAAGCTTAAGGCTTTGGTAAAAGAATGGAGATCTGATGAGGACATTGTTGTCTGTATAGGGAAGAGGACGAAAAGCAGAGTCTCTAGTTCAACCAGAAAAGAGTAACGGCATGATCAGCAATCGAAGTAGGGAGGATTTTCTTCAAATACGACCAGGGAAAGGCTTAGTGTATGAACATTTCTTTTCTAACGGAAACATTATTAGCGATGGTGAAAAAGCAATAGACATAGAGATACAGTTGACAGTATAGGGATGGCAGAGACGAGTCCACTATCAGAAGAAAAAATTACTAATAGCGACATATGCTGACCTATACATAACAAATAAATTCGTAAAAATTTATAAAGAGTTTAATTTCCTGCGGCTATGACATTTTACTTGATAGTAGCAGCAGAGGCAATAAGATTGGAAGCGATGGAAATGTGGGATTGCTGAAGAATGCTGAAAATAAATTGGATTGACAAGGTTAAAATGGAGAAGCACTTCGAAGAGTGGATGAGGAGAGAAACCCATGGAGGTCACTAACAAGAAGAAGAGAGAAACTAAATGGATACATGCTGGGACACGATAGCATACCGAAGACTAACTGAAGGAATCATAACGATGAAGGATTGCATAGGAAGGCCAAAGTGTAGGTAATAGGATGGCGTGTAGAGTTGATATTAACCAGTCCTTGGATTGGTAATCCGTGACGCTGATGGAAGCTGAAAAAGGCAGGGCTTGTGACAGTCATAATTATTCTTTCGTGAATAATGAATAAAGATTAATTGCTCGTTGGCTAAAGATTCATTTCTACGTTTAGTGTTTCCCGATGCCGCCACCGCTTACTTGTGTTAACCGATAGTGAAATAAGAATACCCGATAGTGAAAAAACGTCATTATTTCGTCTTGCAGTATCAAAACTATCGTTTCATCCCATAGGTATGTCACAAAACATACCAATTAATCGGCATATCGCGCAAATTTTGATGCTAAAAATTAAATATTACATGGTGTATAAGCGATAATAGTCACTGGGGAACGATAGATGTTAACTTTTAGATTGTTAGAAGATGTGCGATACATAACTTGAAGTACTAATAGCCTCGAATTCAATCAATTCCTAGTAAGAATGTCCCGATAAAAAGATATTACCCAAAAATTATTGACTTTCCATCTTTCTCACTTTGAGTATTACAGAGATATATTACATAATATCTTATTTTTGACAATTTTAATAAGAATCAAAATTGACACTCAATCATTTTCGTGGATCTACCGGTTATCAACGTTCAGCTATTATTTCCGTCGGTAACATAAATTAAACACCCGTTATCATATCATGATCGCGACTATCTGTCATATTGAAACATTTAAAGCTGTATATGTGGATATCTTTGAATGACCGTATTAATTTAATCCATAATTAATTGATAAAGAATCTAAAGGATCGGAGACATACTCACAACCGCGAAAGATGAAACTTTGGATGCGAGTTTTTATGAATTAATAAAAAAAAATCTGTTTCATTTTATTTCAAAATAAACTAGTGGCTTCCAATATTGGTAGAATTTTGTTTTTGCGTACAGTATTGTATATGCAGCAGTACGCGTCTTCTGGCCATGCCCCTTGACCGGAAGGTTTTGTTAGATTCGTTTTGATTTACACTCAAAAAGAGTAAATACGAAGATGACAGCAAGTGAGGAGATACTTAATTTAACCAGCAAAGGTAACACTGAGATCCATCAAATATGAGTCACATAAGAGCGTCAAATATAATTTCGGCAGAGATTAGCTCGGGTTTAGAAATGGGAAAAGAACACGTCACGCCATTGCAGTAATAAGAACATAAACAAAAAGAAACTCAGAATATAATCAGAAAATCTGCCTGTGCATTGCGAATTTCGAGAAGGCGTTCGGTCTAATGGTCAAAGTCGATGAAAATATACTATTTTAGTATTGTTGGAGTAGACTGTATGATAGGACGACGAATATTTTTTTCATAGTTTGTTTCACAAAAATTATCATACTGAATTTTCGCACCTTGCTTAGAAATAGTTTACCGTAAGGTACTGCCGAAAAATATTAATGTCGTATTATCATTCCGTATCTCAAATTCTGAGAGGAATAGCTTTGTGATTGAGGAATGGACCTACTGCTTTGATTAACATTGTCAAATTGAAATATCGATGTTCAAAGTCCGATGTAAAGGTCGAAGAGCTGTTTTCGGACTAATGCAAAATAAATAAACATGTGTTTCGAGACTCAGTCATGCAAAGAGAAATTTCGGGGACGGAACAGAAATCAGGAAATGTTTTTTCATCAATCTTGGCCGAGATGTAATTTTGAAGTGATCTTATGAAATAGTATGAAATTGTAAGTTACGGAAAATAATTTTGTGACTTCGTATTGTAATTTCATGTCATGATTTTAGCCTAAATACTGACTGCCCTACTGACCCAACTGCGAACCTTTCTCTGAAGACGAAGGATGGAGAAAATGGGCATAGCACCTGCCTTCTTTTCCTCCGAAAGCATGAAGTGAGTTCTCTTCAGTGTCCAATGAAATGACAAAAGATAATTAGCAACGTGATGCGAATTTTACAACGTTTCTATTCTGAGGAATAAAATGAAGCCTCCTCCCTTCTCTATCCTTGAAGATACGTAGACTCCAATGGCCTGTATCTCTTCGATTTCAGCCTCTATCAGGCTGGTTAAATTAAGCACATCCTCCTCAAATGCTATTATCTACGTATTTACTAGTAGTCTAGTTTTCGAGACACCTTTTCCTTGGTCAACCGACCTTTCTTCTGTCTGTGAAACATTAATCTCCTGTGATACATAATTGCTATTCTATCGCCAGTCACTCTATGCGTTCGTTCCATTACTTTTTCTTCTGTGTTGAATTCGCTAGCATTTTCCGTTTCACATAATTTCCTCTTATTTCGTAATACTGTTTTAACAATTTTACCTGATGCATTTAACAATTGTATGTACTAGAATGCAATTTTTTCTGCCATTCTAAGTTATCTTGGTAATGTTCAGTATTTTAATTTGATCCTTACCTCCAATAAATGACTATCTTACCGTGGATTTCGCTTGATTATGGCCATTGGTAAACATGCTCCATAGTTTCAATGGATATCCACTTATTTCAGCGGACAGCCGCTAATGCATTCCCATTTGGAGCTTTGGATGCCCACATACTTGGATTGTAATGGAGTAACTGAAACAATATGTGTTGATAGATTCACTAAAATTATTGGGCATTCGCCGCATACTTTGTTTATTGGATATTTGCTAACACTTTTATTGTGAGGGGGTTATTAACATACCAATGGTAAAGCGATTTGAATTTGAGTTTGAGAACCCAACCTTTTGTCTAAACACTGCTAAGCGATGAATATTAACGGATTTATTAGCCCATTTATGCCGTTGCTACTAATTTAAAAGTCCCAAGTCGAGTAGCCTCGGAAAAATAGGCCCGGAAACTTTCTGGCTACACAACGCCCGGGCGGCAATGCATTTTCCAAGCCGCGAGACTGACCACTTCTCATGCTGAAACATCAAAAAATATTATTATAAATTGAGACAGCGAAGTCTTCGATGAGACTGTGAGTCGAGCGTGGTTGATGTCCTCTTTGGAGTTAGCTCGTTCCAGTAATTATGTAATAAGTCTCTAAAAAGTACTGTGTTCCAGCCTGGATCTGAATTATTGGATTTATCCAGTTACCTCTAACTTCCCGCATTTGAAACCTGACGGCCAGAATATAGAATTGAGGTATATGTTTCTTTAACTCTTTTAAATTATGACAATTGCGTATGCTTATCAAAACAATAAAATAAATTAATCAAATTAATTAAAACGTAGTATTATAATGGAGTGTCGTGGTATTAGGCCAGTAATATTTGTGTTTACTCCGCAGATTTACTGTCACGAAATACACTACTAGCTATAGCCGTTTCAATCTCCAGTTGAGGAATGTTGAAATGATAAAATTTGTATCCCTCTTAAAAATCCGACAATTCCTTCGAAATGATAATATTTGTATTTGTAGCAGTTATTCGATTCGATCCGTTGAACTTCAGCGTATGGGTGAAAATAAGAATAGTATTTTTAAGTACGCTCGCAACGAACATCCTTCCAAATCATTTAACTGGTTCAATTTTCCCAGCACGTACAATCCAGTCTTATTCAAACGGCATGTCCACAGCACCCCTCTCCTTCATTCCAGAGTCCTCTGGACGTCAACCTCTTTACTATGTCGGTCTGTGAGTATTGCCGGCAGTCTTCGGTGGCCTTTTCCTATTCATCTTTACTAGTGACATCTAACGCATAAATATGTAAATATGTTTGCAGAAGAATTTTACCGTGGCAATAAATGAAAAAATATATGGATTGAACATGTTTTTATTTTGAGATTTTGTGAGTTGGTGCATTCGGCTGCTGTAGTAAATAACCTTAAATATTTTAGATCGACATGGTTTTGCCCCCGGGAAATTCAAAAAATTATAATTACCAGTTTGAATATAAAAACCTGTAATATGCTTACATTAAGCATTATTATCGGCTTTCTGCTTAAGTATCATTCAGCAACTGCTGTTCAAATACTATTAGTTATAATGTATATACTAATATATAATATATATTATCTCATAATATTTTTAATCTAATATATTTATAATCTAATATTACTATTACGTAATCTACCGGTAAAGGTAGGTTTTTGGATGACACAACTATCAAATAAATATTTTGTGACTCCTAACAAAACACAATCCAGTACCCTACTCTACATCAGGTCTCTCTTCATCTCTGCATACTTCTTTCTCCCTTCATCCCATCCAATATCCCTATCCTGCTCCCGCCCTTTCCTCTTTTCCTAACCTTTTCCCCTCTATTTCCTTCTTCAACATCCCACAGCCGCTCAATACCCCTTTCATCCATTTTTCTGCCTCCATAGGATTTCTCCCAATAAACCCCTCTCCTCACCCACCATCCCTAGCACTTCCTCATTTGTTTTCTTTCGGTCCATTTCACCTTCTCCATTCTTCTCCACAAACAGATTTCAAAAGCCACCAATCTACGTCTATCAACCGCGTTCAGCGATCTCGTTTCCGAGCTGTACATAGCTACGCTCCATATCAGAGTTTTTACGAGTCTTTTCTTTACCTCTCTACACAACGTCCCCGTCATCAACTCCATCCTCCTTGAGAAAGTCTCCTTGCCTAGCGCAGTTCTTCTCCTGAAATCCCTACTACTTTTACCGTGTTGGTCCAACAGACTTCCGAAATACGGAAACTGTTCTACCCACTCTAATTTTCCCCTCCTATTTTAATGTTTAGCTTAGCCTATTTCTTTCTGGAAAATCGCATAACCTTTGTTTTATTAATATTGATTCTCATCCCATATCTGTCGCACTGAACCTCGAATTCACTCAGCAATGCTTGCAACTCCTCGGCTGACTGAGCAACTAATGCTTGGTCATCAGCAAATCTAACCGATTTTGCGAATTCCCCTCCGACCTTCATTCCTACCTCCAGTTCTTCCCATGCCTCTTTAATCATTTCTTCCCCAGATACGTTGAACAGTACCGGTGACAATGGGCAACCCTGCCTTACACCTCTTCCTAACACTGTCCATCCAGCCCCACTCATACCTGAGCAGTCTGAGACATGTACAGGTTGCGGATCAGTCTCCTGTCCCTCCAATACATTCCTATTTGCTGCAATACACGCGTTAGTTTTTACCAATTCATTCTATAAAATGCCCTTTCGAAATCTAGGAAACAGGCAAATACGTCCTGATTGTATTCTATATTCCTCTCGATTAGTGATCTCATTACTGCAATGGAATCACGCATTCCTATAATCTAATGAATAATAAAATAATCTCATATAATATGAGATTAAAAATCGAATATTTTCCGACCTTTCGGGTTTATGGATCACATTGGCAGAAGAGGAATTTCCTTGAACCCCACTTCAAAAACAAGCAACAACAATTTCTGATAATCTGAGTAAAATAATGATCAATGGATAATTTACCTTATTTCCAGATTTACAATGATGAAATCGTAAAAAAAACACATCTTTGTTATCAGATTTCATTATATCATAATAGTATGCAATAATGAATAAGAATATATTTTTCTAAATGATAAAACTTTCTATTATTTTTAAAATATCTTACTATAAAAATGGAGCAACATAAATCTGGCGAGCTATTAAAAATATTGTATTTTTGAAACTTTCTCTATATTTTAGTTTTCATTTCACACTCGGTGTACTTTACACTTGAAAACGGTTGTTCACTCATTTACTAAAAGTAGTAATTTATTTGGTCATGTTTCTGGAGTTTTGGCTCCCATATTTGAAATCTTTTAAATAGACACAGTATGACAAAAGTGACAAAAAAGTTATTTAGTGAAAGAAAAGATTTCCATGGGCTCAACTGCCGTAATCTTGTGTAGAAAGCACCTTAGCTGAAAGGTACAGTTAACTAAAGTTGTCACTTAAATACACGCCGTGATGTAATGTAATTGGAATGAAAACTTTTAAGCTACGGTATGAAAGATGAGCTAGGAATCATTTTTCTTCTTTATTCTCTTTGGTGTATATTTAAAAGATCCCTCTCTCACATCAGATTAATTCTCAAAAAATTACCGTCATAGAACCTTGCGAAAGCTTTGTAGACGTGTCAGTGATGCTGTTTCTTTCTGAACTGCAATCAATTCCTTTGTTGACAATTTATGAACTGCCTAACTATATACAAGTACTTGTACAGAAAATATGTGTCCCATATATAAGGATGGCAAAGAAAGGATATTAACAACTACGATTTATCCCAGAAGAAGTTTCTAAACGTAATTTATTTTTCCCGCATTTTCGTATCATGTCCAAAAGTTATCAGCCTACGGAGCGCAAGCGGAGCGCAGCCTTTATTTACGAAAGGCTTGACTCTCTCATAAAGAAACTAAATCTCTCTATGAAGTTGAATCCAGGCACATAACATCCAAAAGTGTCGTGTCTCTCCTAGTAAAACACAACCCAATATCTTACTCTACAAAAAAAACCCTTTTTATCTCAATATACTTCCTTCATTCCAATCCTATTCCTACCCTTTCCTCGTTTTCCTAACATTCTCCTTTATATCGCAGTCTTCGACATCCTACTGCCGATCAATTTGCTTTGGATCCATTTTTCCTGCCTCCATAGGCTTTCTCCCAACAAACTCCTCTCCTCGCCAACCATCCCTATTGCTTCTTCATTTGTTTTCTTTTCTCTCTACTTCACCTTCTCCAACCTTCTCCACACTCACATTCCAAAGGCCTCCAAACTATGTCCATCATAATCACCAGGATACTAGGTATCTTTGATTCCTTTAGACTGAAAGAGGAAGTTCCATTATTTCGATTCTCCATGCAATTTAAATTCTTATCTAGGCGACCGATTATGCATTTTCAAAGGCAACTGTACAGTGAGCTATTTTTTAACGCGATTGCCTAAATCATAAGGGCGAGTAATGCACAGAAAAGCCTTCTTTCTGAATGGTGAAAGAGAACTTCCATTTGAACAGGGCAAGTAAAATACGGAGTGCGTGTACTTTCGTGGGGTAACAGAGCCAAACCCTTCCTTGGACTCTCTCCTCTCCCCCACCTTTCCTAACATCGCCCCCAACCTTACTCCGACTTCAACGCCACCCCCTCTCGCCCCAACCCCTCCGTTCCAACCATTCCCCATTCCCTACTTATTTCCCCTCCAAGTGCCTCACTCAGACGGGCTGACTTTCTGGAAACGCAATTCGGGGGTTTCATGTGTGCAGGTGCCCGTTATGAGACGTTCCTCGACTAGTGAGTGAAGCGTTCCGCTTTATCTATCGTCCTAGACATTTCCTAACAGTGAACGTTCATTCAATTGATTCATATGGTTCATTTCAAATTTGTTTTTTCCCCAAAATCTACAGCTGGATGCGGATGCTGAAGATTGGTGTGATGAAGTAAGAAGCGATGACGAAGGAAGCGGGACCGGCGGAAAGGAGAACGATGGCGGAAAATAACCAGTTGGATTGGACCCACCATGAGACAGAATGGGTTACTCCTCGATAGCGGCGAGGGTACTTGATCCGTCCACAATGTATAAGGTACCTAACTACATACTAAGGCGAACGATTCCCAGTCCTGTAAGAATAGAACCTAGATTCTTGATCCGCGAGGTGTCATGAATTCAAGATTGATGAACAGGTTATAAGAGAACTCTTATTCTAGCCACTCCAAGTGGGACCTGGTGAAGATGTTGGGACATGGTCTAACTCTTGAATTTCGGTCAAATTGAGATTTCATGATCTAGCTTTGGGTAACTTTTGGGCTGGCCTTCGAAAATAGAGGTTCTTTTAAACTAGGTCTTAAATCAAATCGTATGGAATGCTAAGTTTCCACTTTTTTTTGTAATGGTTTAATTTGAATTTATTTTCAACCGAAAAAGGATTGATTCGAATTGTGTGAGTAGTAGATTTTTAGTGGGTTTCCAATTGATATTTAGACATCCTCTGTGACTAGATCTTTAAAGCAGTGATTAGTCTTTAAGATGGGAAGTTAAATCATTGACTCCCTCCCTCACTTCATAAACAGGTTCATGCTAAAGTGGGGGATTATATACGTACAACTTTTCATTCCGTCGAATTCTCCTTAACTTAGTCAAAATTAAATACCACCATCATAGCGGAATTCCTGTTACCTTTCATTAAGAACGGTTCCTATTTTTTACTTATAAAATGACAAAGATTTCTCTAATATATTACTGTATACCAGGAGAGAGACAATTGGGAACCTCGTTCATTTTACGTGAATTTGAGTTATACGCGTGAAAGTCGTGGATAACGATTGGTTATCAGTTTTTAGAATTTTACGGAAAAATCGCTGCTGTTTTTTCATTTCTTTGATCTAATATTAATAATATTACTAATGCTTGCAAAGTTGGTTCTTTCGGCATCGAGTTTCTGGTTAGCTGTCTTTTTTACTAAATGCTTACGGAATCACTGTAATAATTAAAAATCAGCTGACCTGGTCGCGTGAAAATGGTAGAGGGATATTTTCAAGGGTATGTTGGAATTGATATGGTGTGGAAAGTAAAGGCGTTCACGGAGCAACAACATATTCTCTATTAATTTCTCTTTTCACGCTCCCCCATGCAGCTTTACTTATGATTTAAAATTCTGCCTGGGGTGGTTGCTAGGGAATAAAAAAGAAAGTGTTAACTTTAGTATGGAGATGTTGGAAATGATGAAAGGGCATGATAATTCGTTTTCTACATTATTTATCTTTGAGAAGTTGCAAACTTTAAATACATGGAGTCAAATTAAGGAATGCCTTTGCAAAGTAATTCATTTTTTTAGAGGTTAAAAAAGGAAATATATTGTACTCTTGTATCTTTGAACATCTTGTTTTAACTACCAAATTTATTGATGTGAAAAGTAATATATTATATTTTCCTCTTATAGAAACGTGAAAAGGTGAAATAAGTTAAACAAAATCGGTAGGGAATCCGTTACAGCTTGAAAGATAGATTGACCACATCTTGTGACATTCTCATAAGTACCTGCTCTATGACATCTATTTACTGTGGAATCGGAAAGGACCTTGGCAGGAATAGGAGAAACATTGTGCTTGAGGCAAGGCAAAATATTTGGTTGATTCTTCTGTAACAAAGTAAGATTTGTGTAAACTATTTTTGTTTAGAGCTGGCTTGACCTTCAGGAATGATTAGCAGAACATTTTTTCTTATGTGGAGAAACTGAAATACATTTCTCCATTTTCCATTCAATATTCTTTGTAAAAATGGAATTTTCATGAACTTACAGCTTCTTTACGCAACGGTTTGGTATTTATTCCTTTGGTATGTGATTATGGAAATGGTTTTTGCAGTAAGTCAGCAAAACGAATATACTAAAATTATGGCATTATGTCATTAGTCACTGATTTTTGTTCAAAGTTATTTAATTTATTTTGGTAATGAGAATACTCAAGTTGTTACCAATCTAAATAAAACATTACCCTTGAAATAATGGTCTATATTTTAATCTCATTTGTACCAAATATTTGTTTACTCATTAATGTACTGATAATGACATTTGTAACTTAAGAATCCCATTATTTTCTTGTAACATAGTATTTTGAGTTCATATTTGTTTGAATGCCACTCATTTTCTTGTGTTTTCAATGATCAGGTGACCCTGATTATTAATCTACTGCAACCAATAAATGGTAGAAAGTTCTCTACCAAAATTCAATTAAACTTGCAGGTAGCTGCTTGAGAGCATTTGGCGAGTACCATTTAAATTTAATGCAAGTATTTTATTAGTTTTTTCCATAATTTTAATTTGTGTAATACATTAATTTGATACTAAAATAATTGATGTAAGATGATCCCAGGTGATGGTTAAAGTATTCTTTTTCCTCCCACTTGTATGACAGCCATGTAATTAGGGTGTCTTTTGCATTGAAAATTATTTCAGAAAATTACTGAAATTCTTTCATTAGCTCTAGACCAAAGTTATGATTTCAGTGAATATGGTCAGAATTATTGGATTGAAATAAAGATATGAATTTAATAATTTTTATTTCTCTATTTATACTATTACAGATTTGAATGGATGGATTTTTCCAGTGTGCCACGAAATGGTTGATTCAATTTCTTCCCATTTTTATAGCTGAAAAAGAGTAATTCTTCACCTGGCGATCTTCGGTAAGTGAATGCCTCCTCACCATGCCTATGTATTCATATTTTCAGTAAATCTCCATTTTTAATGATATTTTAATGAATTTGAAAGGTTTACTTATCCAATCAAGTTGCAATAATGTAAGTCCATGTTATCAGGTGAGGACACTTGCTTAGGACTAGTACGAATGATGAGTATCTTATTGAAATATATATTAGGTAATGTACAAGTTATTAGGTTTTTGAATGGGCACAACTATCAAATAAATATTTTGTAACTCCAAACAAAACCCAATCCTGCAACGTATTCTACATCAGGTCTCTCTTCATCTCTGCCCTTCTTTCATCCCTTCATCCCATCCAATATCCCTATCCTGTAATTATCCAATACCCTTTCCTCTTTTCCTTACCTTTTCCCAACCTTTTCCCCTCTATTTCCTTCTTCAACATCCCACTGCCGCTCAATACTCCTTTCATCCATTTTTCCTGCCTCCATAGGATTTCTCCCAACAAACCCCTCTCCTCACCCACCATCCCTAGCACTTCCTCATTGGTTTTCTTTTGGTCAATTTCACCTTCTCCATTCTTCTCCACACACACATTTCAAAAGCCTCCAATCTATGTTTATCCTTGCACTTCAGCGACCATGTTTCCACACCGTACATAGCCACTTTCCGTATCAGAGTTTTTACAAGTCTTTTCTTAACCTCCCTATTACACATCCCCGTCATCAACTCCCTCCTCCTTGAGAAAGTCTCCTTGCCTAGCGCAATTCTTCTCTTGAAATCCCTATTACTTTTACCGTGTTAGTCCAACAGGCTTCTGAAATTCGGAAACTGTTCTACTCACTCTAATTTTCCCCTCCTATTTTAATGTTTAGCTTAGCCTTTTTCTTTCTAGAAAATCGCATAACCTTTGTTTTATTAATATTGATTCTCATTCCATATCTGTCGCACTGAATCTCCAATTCACTCAGCAATGCTTGCAACCCCTCGTCTGACTGAGCAACTAACGCTTGGTCATCAACAACCTAACCGATTTTACGAATTCCCCTCCGACTTTCATTCCTACCTCCAGTTCTTCCCATGCCTCTTTAATCATTTCCTCCACTTATACGTTGAAATGCACCGGTGGCAATGGGCAACCCTGCCTTAGACTTCTTCTTAACACTGCCCATCCGGACTCTCCGTTCCTCACTCGCGCCTGAGCAGTCTGAGACATGTACATGTTGCGGATCAGTCTCCTGTCCCTCCAATCCATTCCTATTTTCTTGAATGCATGCATTAATTTTTCCCAATTCACTCTATCAAATGCTTTTTCGAAATCTACGAAACAGGCAAATATATTCTGATTTTATTCTATATTCCTCTTGATTAGTGATCTTATTACTGTAATAGAATCACTTGTACCTCCCTTGTACTCACATTTTCCTAACCATTTCAATAGTTCCACAGGAATGTTGTCTACCCCGACACCCTTATTTGCTTTTATCTCCCTTAATGCCCTTTCTATTTTATCGTCGAGTATGCCTGGACCTAAGCTATCTTCTTCAACGTCATGTTCCTTTTCTATGTCTAACCTTGTTGGCCTAAGTTCTTTACCATGCAGTGTTTCTATATATTCCTTCCATCTTTCTTGGATTTTTTCTGGTTCAACTATTATCTTACCCCACTTATCTTTAACTGTTAACACAGATGTTGCCTTCTTACTTTCCCATAATAAGTTCACCTTGCCGTATAGGGCACCACTTTCACCCATCCTCTGTAAACTTTCCATATTCTTGCATTGCAATTTCCACCAGTCTACTTTTGTTTTATTTGTGGCCCTTCTCTATTAATTGTTTAAGTCTTTGTATTTCATTTTGCCTAACCATATGTGTACATTCTTCCATCTTCTTCTCTCATCCATCATTGCAATCAACTCATCCGTGACCCATGGTTTCCTTATCATTTTCCCGCTAACGGTTCCTATGGTGACTTTTGAGTCTTTCGATATCCCTTGCTTGATATATTCCCATTTTCTTCGATAGTACTCAGCTGTTTACCATCATCCATGAAATTTCCTGCAGCCTGCTAATACTCCTTCCTAGTTAATCCATTTAAGGCTTCTAAATTCCATTTCTTAAACCTCCGCCCCTACCTAATCTTTTTGAAATGCACATTACATTTCATAACAAGTAAATTGTGGTCTCTGTCCACATCCGCTCCCGGGAAACTGCGAATTTATGACACTGTTCCTAAACCTGTGTCTTACCATAATATAATCTAACTGATACCTTTCTGAGTCACCTGGCATTTTCCATGTTTACCAATGCCTTTTGTGTTGTCTAAACCAAGTGTTAGTGATGACTAACCCCTGTCTCCTGAAAAATTCAATTGCTTTCTCCCATGTTCATTCCTCGTGCCTAACCCATAGTCCCTCACCTCATCACCATCTCTTCCATCGCCTACCATCACATTCCAATCCTCCATCACTATCAAATGTTTCCCTGCTGGAACACACGTAGTTATATCCTGTTGACTTCTTCCTCCTCATGGTTGCTCGATGGCATATATACCTGATCAATGACCAAGTTCGTTGGTTCTGCTTTAATCTCTACGATTAATATTCTAACTCTTGCTTGCTCAAAGATGACTACACTTCGTCCTGTCTTGTTATTTAATATCATGGCAACCCCTCATCGGCTCTCGTCCCCGCCACTGTGTATTATTCTACAATTATCACTCTAGTAATCCCCACTATCCTATCATCTCACCTCACATAGACTTCCCAGCTCGCCCTCACCACGAGAAGGCTCCTCTCTATTATCCCTTCCAATCTTAAGCTTCGAACACCTGCCCAGAGGTATATTACTTCATTCCATCTCTCGCTTAATAGTGTCTTAATTTGCCTGTCCTGAATATGGTCTTGACATTCCACGTTCCTATTCTAACTACTTTCTTCTTTTTCTGCATCTTCTGTCAGACTGCTTTTATTTCCCCCCCCCCCCGCAAGTGTTTCGTGAGATGACGACTGAGGCAGCATCTGTGTTAGTGCAAACAATTCCCATGCAAGTCTTTGTTGCATTTAATGGAGACAGATCTGTATCTTTTTCTTTTATTTTTAAAGCTGTGTACACAACAATCAGCCTCTTTTTGCATCCAGTTATATTTATTGTAATGGAAAATTCTTTCTGCTTTCTGCATAATTTGATCATTTCCATGAATGTTTGTCTTTATTTCCTCATATATTGCAGTTGCTCAATGTGATAGAAGAATAGGCAATTTCAATGATTGTTTCTACCAGAAACCATAAGTAAAAGGAAATTATGGGGAGCTGACATATTGGCACTTAGTGTCTAAGGGTCAAGTTAAATTTATGAAGACAACTATGTGCTTTTGCCTTTTTCAGGTTATCTGTGAATTGCAAGAAGAATTAAATTCATGGCTGATGGTGACTTGTGGAAACTCTACTGCATGTGAAATGAGCCAGCATAATACATTTAATTTTCTTGCATGAATTGCTGAGATAGTATTTGCTCTTTGATGTTGATTGGGAATACTTCCAGGGAGGAGTTTGCACAAAATCCCAGGTCGTTTGGGATTAATAAGATGACAGTGCACAATAATCACAGAAATTTTGGCGATGCATAAGATTTGTGCTTAGCCAGTCCCATATTTCTTGACTGACAACTAAGAGCAGGGTTGATTGCCTGCTTGTGAAGACCGGCCATGCTTCAAAGAGCTTCCTCAACCCCCCTCCAGTCCCGATGTGGCCCAGCAGACTATTTTCCATTCCCAAAAGTGAAATATTCCCTTAAAAGACCACACCATCGGACCATAAATGTTGTCAAAGAAGCTTCCATGCATATTCTAAAGGACCATCTGGAATCCAACTACCAGGTAGCACCCAAGTAAAAATTGAGTGGAAAATCCGCTGCAAAAAGTGTGTTGATGCTTGTGGGATATAGTTTGAAGAATTTGGAGGCATTGTAGTGATGTCTGAAGTACATCTATTTTTAAAATAACTTTCCTAATAATTTTTAGATAAAACCTTGCATATAATGTGTATTATTTCAAAGGCATACTTGTAGAGGCCATCAAAGAAGGCGCATATGAAGAGAAAATCCTCAAAGGCACTATGAAGACGACATCCATGAAGGCTTATATGAAGAGTACATCCATGAAGGCTTATATGAAGAGGGCATCCAGGAAGGCTTCTATGAAGAAGACATCCATGAAGGCTTATATGAAGGGGACATCCATGAAGGCTTATATGAAGGGGACATCCATGAAGGCTTATATGAAGAGGACATCCATGAAGGCTTATATGAAGGGGACATCCATGAAGGCTTATATGAAGGGGACATCCATGAAGGCTTATATGAAGGGGACATCCATGAAGGCTTATATGAAGAGGACATCCATGAAGGCTTATATGAAGAGGACATCCATGAAGGCTTATATGAAGAGGACATCCATGAAGGCTTATATGAAGAGGACATCCATGAAGGCTTATATGAAGAGGACATCCATGAAGGCTTATATGAAGAGGACATCCATGAAGGCTTATATGAAGAGGACATCCATGAAGGCTTATATGAAGAGGACATCCATGAAGGCTTATATGAAGAGGACATCCATGAAGGCTTATATGAAGAGGACATCCATGAAGGCT
Source organism: Hetaerina titia (assembly GCA_037158775.1). NCBI lineage: Eukaryota > Metazoa > Arthropoda > Insecta > Odonata > Calopterygidae > Hetaerina > Hetaerina titia. The sequence goes on along the minus strand of CM073768.1, from coordinate 87,727,105 downwards.
TATATGAAGAGGACATATAGTACATGAAGGCTTATATGAAGAGGACATCCATGAAGGCTTATATGAAGAGGATATCCATGAAGGCTTATATGAAGAGGACATCCATGAAGGCTTATATGAAGGGGACATCCATGAAGGCTTATATGAAGGGGACATCCATGAAGGCTTATATGAAGGGGACATCCATGAAGGCTTATATGAAGAGGACATCCATGAAGGCTTATATGAAGAGGACATCCATGAAGGCTTATATGAAGAGGACATCCATGAAGGCTTATATGAAGAGGACATCCATGAAGGCTTATATGAAGAGGACATCCATGAAGGCTTATATGAAGAGGACATCCATGAAGGCTTATATGAAGAGGACACCCATGAAGGCTTATATGAAGAGGACACCCATGAAGGCTTATATGAAGAGGACACCCATGAAGTCTAATATGAAGAGGACACCCATGAAGTCTTATATGAAGAGGACACCCATGAAGTCTTATATGAAGAGGACACCCATGAAGGCTTATATGAAGAGGACACCCATGAAGGCTTCTATGAAGAGGACACCCATGAAGGCTTATATGAAGAGGACACCCATGAAGGCTTATATGAAGAGGACACCCATGAAGGCTTATATGAAGAGGACACCCATGAAGGCTTATATGAAGAGGACACCCATGAAGGCTTATATGAAGAGGACACCCATGAAGGCTTATATGAAGAGGACACCCATGAAGGCTTATAGGAAGAGGACACCCATGAAGGCTTATATGAAGAGGACACCCATGAAGGCTTATATGAAGAGGACACCCATGAAGGCTTATATGAAGAGGACACCCATGAAGGCTTATATGAAGAGGACACCCATGAAGGCTTATATGAAGAGGACACCCATGAAGGCTTATATGAAGAGGACACCCATGAAGGCTTATATGAAGAGGACATCCATGAAGGCTTATATGAAGAGGACATCCATGAAGGCTTATATGAAGAGGACATCCATGAAGGCTTATATGAAGAGGACATCCAGGAATGCTTATATGAAGAGGACATCCAGGAAGGCTTATATGAAGAGGACATCCAGGAAGGCATATATAGTATTTGTGGCTCAACTTTGTGGGAGTTAATGTTTGTTAAATGAAGAACACATTGTATTTTTCCACAGTTTCTGCAAAATAGTTTTGGTTCAGATTTTCAATACGGTGCCCTTAAGTTCTTAATACGATATCCTCGAGCGTCAATACACTTCGGCCGGCAGCTTTTTCATGACTCGAAGGCTCCCTGGTTTGTGGACTCTGGATGGTCCTTATGGTATGGTTTCAAGTTTCTCAGATGATACCTATGATGGTGTCATTGAGGGAGTATTTCACTTTTGGGAATAAGAAATGGTCTGCTGGCATCAAGTTGGGGCTTTAGAGGGTTTGGGAAGATCTTTGATGTGTTGCAGAAGGTCTTTGGAAGCAGACCCTTGACTCGGCTTTTGGTCATCCATCTGTATCTCCATAAGTATATCTGAGATAATTTTATCACTTATATTTCCATGGTACTTGTTATATATTTATTTCCAATAAAAATTTGACTTGTTAATGCTATTCAGTCTTTTTATTTGCTTATAAAAATGTTAAGATTTGAGGTAACATAATTTTCATAGAAAGTTGATTTTAGGTCATGTATTGTAAAAGTTATTCTGAATTTAATAAGTTGAGCAATAAGTGATTATGTACATACCTATCACTACATTACACCTAATGAAATGTCATAATGCTTAGTGTTCCAAAATGAAATGTTCAACATAAGTTTTAAATTAACTGGTTTTGTAATATCTGAAGTGAATCTTCCCTACTGTCAAAGCTACATGAGTTTATGATGGGTATCAAAAAATAGCAAAACTTGAATTAAATTGTTTGACTTAAGGGTGAACTCATTGTATTATCACCTTCTAAGTCCACTTTGGTCTGGTGCTTTACTTCACTGGTTAATTGTTTAATGTTGACCCTGTGATAAATTAATGTTTTGTTTGTCCACTGATTGCATTAAATTTCGATGCCACCGAATAAATAGTATGTGCTTCATATAAATTTTGATTAGTAGTGAGCTTTTTGTGTTTAATGCCAGATTATGTAACAACTGTGAAGTATCTGCTTTTGCATATTATCTTGGCCATTTTGATTAGGCAACTGTACTCTGTATTTTTTATTATATTTGCTAATTAATAAAAGTAAATACTTCAATAACACTACATGTACTCCATATCTTCTGCACATAAAGCCTGATGTGATTGGAGCTGTTGGAACACCAATATATCAATCTCTCCTATCATTGTAAGTATTTCATTATGAGTTCACTTATGTTACTCACTTTTTTTGTTAATTTCTTTTAATCAATCTGTACAGTTTCTCATTTTTCCTTACATATTGGTCATGTGATATTTCCTGCTAATGATCTATTGTAATGGGATCCATGAATTTAAATTTGACTGATTGTATGAAGAACAAATGAAAACACATTATAAAATATAAATAAGAATAATAAAACATAAATCAAGGTAATCATTAGTTGCACAGACTTGAATAACATTTGGAAAGAATACATCCTAGGTTGGTGTGATTTGTTGTGAATGTCTTAATAGATACTGTCATCTTCGGGAACACTTCATTTCAACATGGCATTCATTTTCATGATTCAATTTTTCAATACTTATGCAATGTTGAGATAAATTTTACTTATAAGCATATAAATTTGCATTGTTCTAGTATTGCTCTCATTTCTTGATTGGCATGATCATATTGGCGAATTCTACTACAGGTAATTAAGGTAAGACTGTTTCTCAAGAGTTTACTCTATTGTGAGGAGCTGTGGGTAAAATTCTGCAGGAAACTTCCCCAAACTGCAACATATTGCACATACCTATAAAAGGTTGCAAAATGCAGTCAAGGACTGGGTGATTTCAAACCACTTGTATTAAGTGAATATTGTGAACTGGACTTCTGAAGACTGAAATTGTAAATATTATATGCCTTCATCACATTAATGCATGTATGTATTTATGTGTTTATCTTTTGACAACATATTTATGGGCTAGTGCTGCTCTTTGATGAAAAAAAATATTATTATATGGCATGAGTGAAGGCAAAATATCCAATATTTAATGAAAGAGACCCTTAAGAGTTATTTCTTTTGCATTGGTAATTAAGAGGTATTAAAGCAATTCCACATGGAGCACTAGAGATCTTTTTCATCATCAATAATAACATATGGTGTGTAATTGCCAGCTTCTATTCAACGGTTATTTACAGATAACGAAATTGTTGTTTACAGCCATAACAGTTTCAGGAAAGGGGACAACTGTGAGGCAAGGAATCTGGATAAGTGTTTCATCTTAACATGTGCATTGGCTGATCATACCTGCATACTGAATAATGATTCTTTTGTAGTTTAATCTTATCCTTATTTTTTGCAACATTATAACAATAGTTAGGAAAAGGAATATTTGGGTAAGAATTTTGCGAATATTTTGATGTTTGGGTATTCCACCTAAAATTTTTTATAAAACTACTTACAGAAGGCAGCATTCCAGATGTTGTGTAAGGCACATTTTCCGAAAGAAACAACCTCCAATTTTTAAATGCCAGTCCCATAACATAACTGCCTGGGGTTTTTTAAGCTTAAAATATGGTGGCAAAGATAGTAATCACAGCTAATATGCAATATTCTGTGCATTATTTGGACATTATGGAATTCTGCAAGGAGCTGGTAATTTAAATTTAGTTCTAGTTTCTATGCAACTGCTAGAAAAATGTTCATACTTGGGTTCTAACCTAGGGATGAGGAGGTAATTGGGCTAGAAATTAATCAATAATGTGTACTGATTCTAGATTTATGGAAATCTTTGTATGAATATAACACATGACACACATTTTAAAGAAGATAAGTATTCAAAAGTGATATTACTAGAAAACTCAAAAAAAAATTCATTCTAACAAGTATTTAGGAAATGCATGGGATTCGATAAAATGTGGGAGAAAATATACTTCAAAATCAAAGGTACTGGGCAGCAAAAACAATTGTTTCTGCGGTCTAATTCACGATATATATTTCCTTATAAATTGTATAAAGGCCCATGAACTAATTTCTACTAAAAGGACACTTGATTAATTCAAATCAAGGTTATAAAAATAGTAGCTAACATAATAAAAGCTTAAATAATGAAGAATTGCTTCCCATTGCATTGATATCAGAATCGAATTTTATCAGTAGCAAAATAATTTGCTGCGATTCCAGAATTTTGTGTCACATAAAACAGAGCTCGCAAAAATCGCCAACTGAAGTTAAGATTTAGAAAGAATAGAAAGTTCTAAATGCATTATCTGTTCCAGTGTAAATGTATACAGGTATATTTTTAGGTGTAAACATTTGTACAACAGTACCGTTGTGTACAACCTAAAACATAACATAAGAAATGTGAACTATAGAAGAAGATCCGTTCCAAAAGACATACCCCTGCAAGAAAATAACCATTAACAGGTGATCTGATGATAGGAACCTTTTGATTATAACGTAATTAAAGTCAACGCAGCAGAATTTACAAAGTGATGGGCAATGTCGTCTCAGATATCCGCCGAATGATATTTCCAAACTTAAAAAAAACATTAAACGACGAACAAATGACACTATGAAAGCGTGTTAGAGAAAATGATCTGAAATTGCTATTATAAAAAAATATAAATTAATGTAATGCACAAATTATTTCCAAATATTGGAAATACCACCGATCTGGTGAGACTGTAGGAATTTGGGAGATGATTCAGATAAGACGGCATAGCAGGCACACGACGTCAACCATTACTATTTATTAACCACATTGATATTTAACTTTTTATTTAATAAAATATTGCATATACCTAAAATGAATATTAGGACGAATGCAACATATCACGTGAAGTAAAGGAATAATCGCATATCATATGGCTAATATGAAATTAAACACGTAAATATGAAAAAAAAACCAAGTGCGACGACAACAAAAAGTAGCGCAGGCCACCGAAAACGCTGAAAATCCGGCGTTTCAGAAACTTGGTATCCGGGGAACATAATATGCCAGGAGGTATTCTCGTAGAAGGTTCCACTTGACTCAGGCTCCTGCTACCAAAGGAAAAGTCTCCCCCCTTGTCGACGCCCGGTGATCCCCCATTGGCAGAAGAAACTGGGAGGCGGAGTTCAAAGAAAATATGGAAGGGAGTCAGCCAATCCGGTGATATCTCCCATTCCCCACTCTGTAGAGCGGAAAAAAATATGATTGGCCAGTTTTCCCTGACCAGGGTCGAGGACCCACCTACTTGACCAAAAGGCCAATAGGCCGCCTGGAACGGGTGGAGTGGTGTGAGGCATTTCCGCAGTATCACCACCAGGAGTCAAGTGGAACCTTCTACGTGAATGTATGGGGACACCTCCTAGCGTATTATGTTCGCCGGATACCAATCTCAGAAAACCTCGGTTTTTCAGCGTTTACGACAGTTGCTTCGTTACTCATATCGCCGTTTCCTTCATTTTATCGCCGAATTTCTATATATCCTTCGGAGTTTTTTTAATTACTATAATTTTAATACATTGTATACGTACTATTAGGTAAATTGCAGTGCCATAACTGTAGTTTTTAAGCGGAGTTTATGATATGAGCTTTGCTTTAATTTTTACAATTTTTATTCTCAGCTCAAATTCCAACAGTTTCTCATTTATGACAAATACTACCCCAGGATTGCGATATTTAATAAGTATCATATCGTATCATGGAGTAAGCAAGTTTTTAACGAGATTTTATTTATAAAATATTCCTATAGTGAATGACCTCAAATTAATGAGATGTTTTCGAAATGGTTACACAATTAAACACCAATTGCTAAATCAAACTTTAACATGCAAAACAATCATCATATTTGCATAGTATTTTGCGATATGCAAAAAGAATGCGACGTCAACCAACGCTGTGTAGTAAATTAATTTTTATGAAACCTTTTTATTTCATTAAATAGTACGTATACTTGGGATAAATATTAAGAAGAATATTATCTATCATGCAGCGTAAAGGAATAATTGCATATCAGGACGCTAATATGAACTTAAACATGAAAATGACGAAGTTCGTCGGCAACAAGAAGCAGCGCAGGCCACCGAAAACGCTGAATATCCGGCGTTTCAGAGACTTGGTATCCGGGGAACATAACATACCAGGAGGTATCCTCGTAGAAGGTTCCACTTGACTCAGGCTCCTGCTACCGAAGGAAAAGTCTCCCCCTTCGACGACCCCCGGTGATACCCCATTGGCAGAAGAAACTGGGAGGCGGAGTTCGAAGAAAATATGGAAGGGCGTCGGCCAATCCGGTGATATCTCCCATTCCCCACTCTGTAGAGCGGAAAAAATTATGATTGGCCAGTTTACCCTGAGCAGGATCGAGGACCCACCTACTTGACCAAAGGGCCAATAGGCCGCCTGGAACGAATGGAATGGTGTGAGGCATTTCCGCAGTATCACCACCAGGAGTCAAGTGGAACCTTCTACGTGAATGTATGAGGACACCTAGCGTATTATGTTCGCCGGATACCAATCTCAGAAAACTTCGGTTTTTCAGCGTTTACGAGAGTTGCTTCGTTACTCATATCGCCGTTTCCTTCGTATTTATCGCCGAATTTGGTAATATCCAACTGAGATTTTTTATTTTTGATTCATTTAATTTTAATACTTGGTATACGTATAATTAGGTGAATTACAATGCCATAACTATGGTTTTTAAGCCGAGTTTATAAAGTGAGCTTTGCTTTAATTTTTACAATTTTTATTCTCAGCTCCAATTCCAACAGTTTCTCATTTATGACAAATACTACCCCTGGATTACGATATTTAATAAGTATCGTATCACGTCGTAAGCAAGTCATTAACGAGATTTTATTTATAAAATATTCCTATAGTGAATGACCTCAAATTAATGAGATGTTTTCGAAATGGTTACACAATTAAACACCAATTGCTAAATCAAACTTTAACGTGCAAAACAATCATCATATTTGCATAGTATTTTGCGATATGCAAAAAGAATGCGACGTCAACCAACGCTGTGTAGTAAATTAATTTTTATGAAACCTTTTTATTTCATTAAATAGTACGTATACTTGGGATAAATATTAAGAAGAATATTATCTATCATGCAGCGTAAAGGAATAATTGCATATCAGGACGCTAATATGAACTTAAACATGAAAATGACGAAGTTCGTCGGCAACAAGAAGCAGCGCAGGCCACCGAAAACGCTGAATATCCGGCGTTTCAGAGACTTGGTATCCGGGGAACATAATATGCCAGGAGGTATCCTCGTAGAAGGTTCCACTTGACTCAGGCTCCTGCTACCGAAGGAAAAGTCTCCCCCTTCGACGACCCCCGGTGATACCCCATTGGCAGAAGAAACTGGGAGGCGGAGTTCGAAGAAAATATGGAAGGGCGTCGGCCAATCCGGTGATATCTCCCATTCCCCACTCTGTAGAGCGGAAAAAATTATGATTGGCCAGTTTTCCCTGAGCAGGATCGAGGACCCACCTAATTGACCAAAGGGCCAATAGGATGCCTGGAACTGGTGGAATGGTGGGAGGCAATTTCCGCAGCACCAGGTGTAGGAGTCAAGTGGAACCGTCTACGAGGATACCTCCTAGCGTATTATGTTCGCCGGATACAAATCTCGAAAAATCCCGAATTTCAGCGTTTTCTTTGCTTCCAGTGCCTCTCAAACACCGTCTCGCGTTTCCCTTTGTGTTAAGGCAGAATTTCATATTATTATTTTTAAATATAAGATGGTAAGACCATATTATTTTATTATTCTTTTGAATTACACATTAGAATACTTTATTTTGAATAATTACGTTGAAGTAATTTAACAATGACAGAACAATGAATGCACATGCATACAAGTTACTTAATGCCAAGTCCTTCTCTCGCCACGCGAACATGCTCAACGCGGGATATTACTTGAGAAGACTCAAGGGAATTTGCAGTTATGAGCTCACTTGCGCGAAATCAGTCGTTACATTTCTTATGAGAGGCGAATGCATGTTGTAATCGTTTTGCTTTGCGAAAATAACTTAATCACACACTGAGATGTTCCCACATTAATTATAAATGTGAGTTATTACATCGTTAGTTGTTGAGTTTACATTTTCTAATTCCATGGCAAGTTCCCCCCACAATGAGTAATGGTTCTCCATCCCCAGATACGTATTTCACTGGCGCCTTTTTCTAGCTGTCTTCATGATCCCCAGAGTTTACACTTTGGTCAATTACTAGCCGCCTTGATTCATTTACCTTCCCTCTCGCATGCTTGCAGCTGCCTTCTCCTGCCTTAATAATTTTCTCAACTACCACTTTAGCTTAAGTGTAGGTCTTCTCTATGATTTAAACGGCTTATTAAATATAAACTTAGAAACCCACGGTGATGTCATTTGAGGGAGAATTTCACTTTTAGGAAATAAGACTGTTGGTGCCAAGTCGGGAATGTAAGGGGGTTGGGTAATCGTCGCGACGTTTGCAGGTCTTCGCAAGCAAACACTCGACTCTGCTCTTGGTCGTTCGTCAAGACCTTAGGGACGAGTTTAGCCCAGATCTTTCGTATCGCCAAATTTCCCTGATAATGGTGTGCACTGTCATCCTATCAATTCCAATACGATCCGCGATCATGCACACACTCAACCGATGGTCTGAAAATATTTTACTGATACTTTTAATTCTAACCTTCTAAAAGAAAGACAATTTCTTCGGTTTCCAAGTTGACGTTTTAAGATAAAGTGCAATGAGGATTATTATTCCCAGCAGAACAAGTCAATGCTTAAGTCACTGAGAGACCACGGGATGCTGAAGACGGTAATAGGGGGGAGAATGCATACGAGGGTGTTAGAGGGAGGAAAATAACGAATTTGGGATGGGAGCAAGAGGGATAGAGGGTGTGCAGAGCTAAAAATGAATTAAAGTAACGTTTACTATGTGGTCTACGGACATTTTTTGTCATTTATGTCAGGAGTGTGGCGGCGTGTATTGATAGTTACTACTATCTAGTAGATAGTTACTACCGACTCCTTTCATGGTTATTGTATGACCTCGAGGCCGAGTACTTAGCAACCTGCGAGATCGTGCATAGTCACCCGTCTGCTTTCACAGCAACCAACCTAGAAGTTGTTCAGATATTTGCGGGCAGTGTTCACGTCAAACCTCCAGGCCTCGAGGGGTGTGATATTGATACTGATGACAGGAGGGCAATTCCTTTCCTTGGGTAGACTTTGATTTCTCAGCAAGTCCTGGTAAAAATAATGCGACTTGGATGTTACCAAGCCGGCTCCAGTTTACCAAAAAGTTGTAGTCGGGACCAGAAAACTTGGCTTTTAACATGGTCATCACGGGGTATGTGAACCCTCTACTCAAGAAATCATCTGAAACATCTGCCTATCAGGCTAACAAATCCATCATTTTAGACCAGTTGAAATTAAGCCATCAATACAGCAAAATAAGGAAACACAAAATCTCATATTTACATTTTGACTTCAGCCCAATTTTTTTATTCGGAAATTCAGATCATTTGAGCAAAAGCTTTGCTGAATTCTCTTCAGAAACTCATACCTCCTGGAAAAATTTCAATGCTCACTTTGGAATTCGGTTATAGTGTCACCATCCATTGACGACATAACAGTGCGGGCAGGATACATTACTGAACCAGGTAAACTCTGCGAAGGAACTGCAGAGATGTTTTCAATACTTTACTCAGCATCAGGAAAAAAAAGGATTGTCATAAAATATTCACTATTCCCATATTGGAAAAAGCAGCAGATTATTGAAACTTGGAGTAAAAATCTCTTATAGTTGCAGAATGGCAGAAGCCGGGAAAAATGCAGAATGACTTTGAAAGAAATATGGAAAAGGCTTCTGAAATTGGTAAATTTTGCCTGATGGTGGGGGGAACCTTTCAGTATGGTATAGTACATCAGTTTGGGTGCTCTCAGGAAATCTCAAGCATAGCTCTCCCATTCCTCAGATCAGCCAAATGCGGGGCCAACCAGAACCTAGCCCACAATCACAAATGAAAAATCCTGAAATGTGGATGCAAATTACTGACTCATTTTTAAGAACTGTATAATTTATGCCTGCATCATTATTCCCAGCAGAACAAGTCAATGCTTAAGTTACTGAGAAGCAATGGGATGCTGAGGGCGGTAATAGGGGGGAGAATGCGAACGAGTGTGTTAGAGGGAGGAAAATAATTTAGGATGGGATCAAGAGGGTTAGAAAGCATGCAGAGCTAAAAATGAATTATGGTTTCGTTTAGTATGTGGTCTGCGGATATTTTTTGTCATTTATGTCAAGAGTGTTGCGGTGTGTATTGATAGAGTTTATCAAAGACTACATTAACCCGGTAGAATATTACTATTAATATTAATTGAAAAATTAACAAAAAACTATTATAATCTGCATGTCTTTGTGGGATGCTTTCTGTTCTCACATCAATGAATCCCACTCCTTTCACCGGCCTCTTCGTCTTTCTTTCCTCTCATACAATATTATCCCTACTCCATTCCGTTCTTATTTCCCTCCTGAATACTAGGATTGTAAATTGGGCACAACTAGCGAAATGTAGGGGTAAACTTTGCGAATAGATCACGCAGTTCCTAAACCATGTCTTCCTTCGCCTACTGTCACATTCCAACCCAATCACTATCAAATGTTTCCCTGCAGGAACACACGTGATTATATCCTCTAACTCATCGTATATCCTGTCGACTTCTTCCTCCTTATGATTGCTCGGTAGAATACATACCTGAACAATGACCAAGTTCTTCGGTTCTGCTTTAATCTCTACCAGTAATATTCTATCCGCTGCATGCTCTATGTTGTCTACGCTTCATCCTACCTCTTTATTTAATATTACGGCAACCCCTCGTCGGCTCACGTCCCCGCCGTTGTATATTATTCTATAATTATCACTCTAGTAATCCCCACTATCCTACCATCTCACCTCGCATAGACTTCCCTGCTCGCCCTCACCACGAGAAGGCTCCTCTCCATTATCCCTTCCAATCTTAAACTTCGAACACCCGCCCAGAGATATGCCGAAAAATCAAATTGCAGTTTGAAAGAATTTCCGACGATTTCACCCGATCGGTGATTTGTCCGGTGTGTGTATTTTTTGCGATGTTCAGGGCTTAGCAATGGATGGTATTCATTGATCACCAGCTTCGTTAAATGAAAAACACAATGAATATATCCACTGTTCTTAATTCTCGTACAACTAGTTTCAACGCTTAGGCATTATCATCACTAAGCGTTGAAACTAGTACGAGAATAAAGAACAATGAAAAAATACATTGAGTTCAATAAATAAAACAGTTTCTGGCGTAACTTGGTGGAAAATCTTCATACTGACTTTTAATAATCAAACCACTTTACTTTTCCACATAAACTTTCTATAAAGTTTATGTGGAAAAAGGAAAAGTAAAAGTTGTTTGATTATTAAAAGTCAGTACATTGTGTTCTTCATTTGATGAACTTCCTCAAAGTTGAGCCTTGACCAAAAGGTGAGTCCTTGCTGGTCCAAAAAACGATGGTTTGAGTACCATTCGAGCGTGGTTGGTCATTGTATGACCTAGATATTATGCGTTTTTTAAGATAAGATTATATGTGTTTTTTGTCTTCCTTTTGATTCTTGGATATTGCATTCCAACTTAAGGCGAGAAATTTCCAAAAAGGGGACCACAAAAGTTCCTTTTTTATGCATTGTTCTAAAATCATTTCTGGGGAAATAAATCAGAGCGTATAGGGATAAACATAAATGGTTGGCTGAGAGACACTCAACAATTGCACTGTGTGTGCACTCGGAGTTAAACGATGTAAATCCATATCAATAGCTTTTAAATAGACAAATTATGACAAAAGTAACAAAAAAGTTATTTTGTGAAGGAAAAGATTACCATGGGGCTCAACTGCCATGAATGAATGAAAATGAACCATAGCTGAAAGGTACAGTTAACTAAAGTTGTCACTTAAATTCACGCCGTGATGTACTGTAATTGGAAAGATAACTTTTAAGCTACGAGTATGAAAGATGAGTGGGAATCATTTTTCTTCTTGATTCTCTTTGATGTATATTTAAATGAACCCTCTCTCACATCAGATTAATTCTCAACAAATTACCGTCATTGTACTCTCCGAAAGCTTTGTAGACCTGTCAGTGATGCTGTTTCTTTCTGAACTGCAATCAATTCCTTTGTTGACAATTTATGAACAGCCTAACTATATACGAGTAATCGTACATAAAATATAGCCCTCATCCATAAGCATGGAAAAGAAAGGATATTAACAACTACGAATTATCACAGAAGAAGTTTCTAAACGTGATTTAATTTTCCCGCATTTTCGTATCATGTCCAAAATTTATCTGCATACGGAGCGTAAGCGGAGCGCAGCCTTTATTTACGAAAGGCTTGACTCTCTCATAAAGATACCAAGTCTCTCTATGCAGTTGAATCCAGGCACATAAAATCCAAAAGTATCGTGTCTCTCCTAGCATAACACAACCAAACATTTTACTCTACAAAAAACCCCCCCTTTTTATCTCAATATACTTCCTTCATTCCTATCCTATTCCTACCCTTTCCTCGTTTTCCTAACATTCCCCCTTCTATCCAGTCTTCGACATCCCACTGCCGATCAATTTGCTTTGGATCCATTTTTCCTGCCTCCATAGGCTTTCTCCCAAAAAACTCCTCTCCTCGCCAACCATCCCTATTGCTTCCTCATTTGTTTTCTTTTCTGTCTACTTCACCTTCTCCAACCTTCTCCACACTCACATTCCAAAGGCCTCCAAAATATGTCCATCATAATCACCAGGATACTTGGTACCTTTGATTCCTTTAGACCGAAAGAGGAAGTTCCATTATCTCGATTCTCCATGCCATTTAAATTCTTATCTAGGCGACCGATTATGCATTTTCAAAGGCAACTGTACAGTGAGCTATTTTTTAACGCGATTGCCTAAATCATAAGGGCGAGTAATGCACAGAAAAGCCTTCTTTCTGAATGGTGAAAGAGAACTTCCATTTGAACAGGGCAAGTAAAATACGGAGTGCGTGTACTTTCGTGGGGTAACAGAGCCAAACCTATCCTTGGACTCTCTCCTCTCCCCCACCTTTCCTAACATCGCCCCCAACCTTACTCCGACTTCAACGCCACCCCCTCTCGCCCCAACCCCTCCTTTCCGACCTTTCCCCATTCCCTACTTATTTCCCCTCCAAGTGCCTCACTCAGACGGGCTGACTTTCTGGAAACGCAATTCGGGGGTTTCATGTGTGCAGGTGCCCGTTATGAGACGTTCCTCGACTAGTGAGTGAAGCGTTCCGCTTTATTTATCGTCCTAGACATTTCCTAACAGTGAACGTTCATTCAATTGATTCATATGGTTCATTTCAAATTTGTTTTTTCCCCAAAATCTACAGCTGGATGCGGATGCTGAAGATTGGTGTGATGAAGTAAGAAGCGATGACGAAGGAAGCGGGACCGGCGGAAAGGAGAACGATGGCGGAAAATAACCAGTTGGATTGGACCCACCATGAGACAGAATGGGTTACTCCTCGATAGCGGCGAGGGTACTTGATCCGTCCACAATGTATAAGGTACCTAACTACATACTAAGGCGAACGATTCCCAGTCCTGTAAGAATAGAACCTAGATTCTTGATCCGCGAGGTGTCATGAATTCAAGATTGATGAACAGGTTATAAGAGAACTCTTATTCTAGCCACTCCAAGTGGGACCTGGTGAAGATGTTGGGACATGGTCTAACTCTTGAATTTCGGTCAAATTGAGATTTCATGATCTAGCTTTGGGTAACTTTTGGGCTGGCCTTCGAAAATAGAGGTTCTTTTAAACTATGTCTTAAATCAAATCGTATGGAATGTTAAGTTTCCACTTTTTTTGTAATGCTTTAATTTGAATTTATTTTCAACCGAAAAACGATTGATTCGAATTGTGTGAGTAGTAGATTTTTAGTGGGTTTCCAATTGATATTTAGACATCCTCTGTGACTAGATCTTTAAAGCAGTGATTAGTCTTTAAGATGGGAAGTTATATCATTGACTCCCTCCCTCACTTCATAAACAGGTTCATGCTAAAGTGGGGGATTATATACGTACAACTTTTCATTCCGTCGAATTCTCCTTAACTTAGTCAAAATTAAATACCACCATCATAGCGGAATTCCTGTTACCTTTCATTAAGAACGGTTCCTATTTTTTACTTATAAAATGACAAAGATTTCTCTAATATATTACTGTATACCAAGAGAGACACAATTGGGAACCTCGTTCATTTTACGTGAATTTGAGTTATACGCGTGAAAGTCGTGGATAACGATTGGTTATCAGTTTTTAGAATTTTATGGAAAAATCGCTGCTGTTTTTTCATTTCTTTGATCTAATATTAATAATATTACTAATTCTTGCAAAGTTGGTTCTTTCGGCATCGAGTTTCTGGTTAGCTGTCTTTTTTACTAAATGCTTACGGAATCACTGTAATAATTAAAAATCAGCTGACCTCGTCGCGTGAAAATGGTAGAGGGATATTTTCAAGGGTACGTTGGAATTGATATGGTGTGGAAAGTAAAGGCGTTCACGGAGCAACAACATATTCTCTATTAATTTCTCTTTTCACGCTCCCTCATGCAGCTTTACTTATGGCATGATAATTCGTTTTCTACATTATTTTTTCTTTGAGAAGTTGCAAACTTTAAATACATGGAGCCAAATTAAGGAATGCCTTTGCAAAGTAATTCATTTTTTTAGAGGTTCAAAAGGAAATATATTGTACTCTTGTATCTTTGAACATCTTGTTTTAACTACCAAATTTATTGATGTAAAAAGTAATATATTATATTTTCCTCTTATAGAAACGTGAAAAGGTGAAATAAGTTAAACAAAATCGATGGGGAATCCGTGTTACAGCTTGAAAGATAGATTGACCACATCTTGTGACATTCTCATAAGTACCTGCTCTATGACATCTATTTACTGTGGTATCGGAAAGGACCTTGGCAGGAATAGGAGAAACATTGTGCTTGAGGCAAGGCAAAATATTTGGTTGATTCTTCTGTAACAAAGTAAGATTTGTATAAACTATTTTTGTTTAGAGCTTGCTTGACCTTCAAGAATGATTAGCAGAACATTTTTTCTTATGTGGAGATACTGAAATACATTTCTCCATTTTCCATTCAATATTCTTTGTAAAAATGGAATTTTCATGAACTGACGGCTTCTTTACGCAACGTTTTGGTATTTATTCCTTTGGTATGTGATTACGGAAATGGTTTTTGCAGTATGGCAGCAAAACTAATATACTAAAATTATGGCATTATGTCATTAGTCACTGATATTTGTTCAAAGTTATTTAATTTATTTTGGTAATGAGAATACTCAAGTTGTTACCAATCTAAATAAACATTACCCTTGAAATAATGGTCTATATTTCAATCTCATTTGTACGAAATAATAATAATTTACCCATGAATATACTGATAATGAAATTTGTAACTTAAGAATCCCATTATCTTAACTTAGGAACTTTCATTGGTCAGTATTCTTTTTCATTTGTGATTTCTGATTGTGAGTTTCATATTTGTTTAAGTACCACTCATTTAACTTGTGTTTTCAATGAGCAGGTGACCCTGATTATTAATCTACTGCAGCCAATGAATGGTAGAAAGTTCTCTACCAAAACTCAAACTTGTAGGTAGCTGCTTGAGAGCATTTGGCAAGTACCGTTTAAATTTAATGCAAGTATTTTATTAGATTTTTTCATCATTTTAATTTGTGTTTTTCACTAATTTGATACCAAAATAATTTATGTAAGATGATCCCAGGTGATGATTAAAGTGTAGTTTTTTTTCCTACCACTTGTATGACAGCCATCTAATTAGGGTGTCTTTTGCATTGAAAATTACTTCAAAAAGTGACTGAAATTCTTTCATTAGCTCTAAACCAAAGTTATGATTTCAGTGAAAATGGTCAGAATTATTGGATTAATATAAAGTTATGAATTTAATAATTTTTATTTCTCTATTTATACTATTACAGATTTGAATGGATAGATTTTTCCAGTGTGCCACGAAATAGTTGATTCAATTGCTTCCTGAAATTCTTCCCATTTTTAAAGCTGAAAAAGAGTAATTCTTCGGTAAGTGAATGCCTCCTCACCATGCCTATGTATTCATATTTTCAGTAAATCTCCATTTTTAATGATATTTTAATGAATTTGAAAGGTTTACTTATCCAATCAAGTTGCTATAATGTAAGTCCATGTTATCAGGTGAGGACACTTGCTTAGGACTAGTAAGAATGATGAGTACCTTATTGAAATATATATTAGGTAATGTACAAGTTAGTAGGTTTTTGAATGGGCACAACTATCAAATAAATATTTTGTAACTCCAAACAAAACCCAATCCTGCAACGTATTTTACATCAGGTCTCTCTTCATCTCTGCCCTTCTTTCAACCCTTCATCATATCCAACATCCCTATCCTGTTCCTGCCCTTTCCTCGTTTGTCTAACTTTCTCCCCTCTATTACCTTCTTTAACATCCCACTATCGCTCAATACGCCTTTCATCCATTTTTCCTGCCTCCATAGGATTTCTCCCAACAAACCCCTCTCCTCACCCACCATCCCTAGCACTTCCTCATTTGTTTTCTTTCGGTCAATTTCACCTTCTCCATTCTTCTCCACACACACATTTCAAAAGCCTCCAATCTATGTCTATCCTCGCGCTTCAGCGACCACGTTTCCACACCATACATAGCTACGTTCCGTATGAAAGTTTTTACGAGTCTTGTCTTAACATCCCTACTCAAGGTCCTCGTCATCAACTCCCTCCTCCTTATGAAAGTCTCCTTGCCTAGTGCTATTCTTCTCCTGAAATCCCTACTACTTTTACCATGCTGGTCCAAAACACTTCCGAAATGCATAAACTGTTCTACCCGCTCTAATTTTCCCATCCTATTTTAAGTGTTTAGCTTAACCTTTTTCTTTCTGGAAAATCGCATAACCTTTGTTTTATTAATATTGATTCTCATCCCATATTTATCGCACTGAACCTCCAATTCACTCAGCAATGCTTGCAACCCCTCGGCTGACTGAGCAACTAACGCTTGGTCATCAGCAAACCTAACCGATTTTACGAGTTCCCCTCCAACCATCATTCCTATCCTTAGTTCTTCCCATGCCTCTTTAATCATTTCCTCCACTTATACGTTGAACAGCACCGGTGGCAATGGGCAACCCTGCCTTAGACCTCTTCCTAACACTGCCCATCCGGACTCTCCATTCCCCACTCGCACCTGAGCAATCTGAGACCTGTACCAGTTGCGGATCAGTCTCCTGTCCCTCCAATCCATTCCTATTTTCTTCAATACATGCATTAATTTTTCCCAATTCACTCTATCAAATGCTTTTTCGAAATCTACGAAACAGGCAAATATATCCTGATTGTATTCTATATTCCTCTTGATTAGTGATCTTATTACTGTAATAGAATCACTTGTACCTCCCTTGTACTCACATTTTCCTAAACATTTCAATAGTTCCACAGGAATGTTGTCTACCCCGACACCCTTATTTGCTTTTATCTCCCTTAATGCCCTTTCTATTTTATCGTCGAGTATGCCTGGACCTAAGCTATCTTCTTCAACGTCATGTTCCTTTTCTATGTCTAACCTTGTTGGCCTAAGTTCTTTACCATGCAGTGTTTCTATATATTCCTTCCATCTTTCTTGGATTTTTTCTGGTTCAACTATTATCTTACCCCACTTATCTTTAACTGTTAACACAGATGTTGCCTTCTTACTTTCCCATAATAAGTTCACCTTGCTGTATAGGGCACCACTTTCACCCATCCTCTGTAAACTTTCCATATTCTTGCATTGCATTTTCCACCAGCCTTCTTTTGTTTTATTTGTGGCCCTTCTCTATTAATTGTTTAACTCTTTGTATTTAATTTTGCCTAACCATGTGTGTACATTCTTCCATCTTCTTCTCTCATCCATCATTGCAATCAACTCATCTGTGACCCATGGTTTCCTTATCATTTTCCCTCTAACGGTTCCTATAGTGACTTTTGCGTCTTTCGATATCCCTTGCTTGATATATTCCCATTTTCTTCGATAGTACTCAGCTGTTTACCATCATCCATGAAATTCCCTGCAGCCTGCTAATACTCCTTCCTAGTTAATCCATTTAAGGCTTCTAAATTCCATTTCTTAAACCTCCACCCCTACCTAATCTTTTTGAAATGCACATTACATTTCATAACAAGTAAATTGTGGTCTCTGTCCACATCCGCTCCCAGGAAACTGCGAATTTATTACACTGTTCCTAAACCTGTGTCTTACCATAATATAATCTAACTGTTACCTTTCTGAGTCACCTGGCATTTTCCATGTATACCTATGCCTTTTGTGGTGTCTAAACCAAGTGTTATTGATGACTAACCCCTGTCTCCCACAAAATTCAATTGCTTTCTCCCATGTTCATTCCTCGTGCCTAACCCATAGTCCCTCACCTCATCACCATCTCTTCCATCGCCTACCATCACATTCCAATCCTCCATCACTATCAAATGTTTCCCTGCTGGAACACACATAGTTATATCCTCTAACTGATCGTATACCCTGTTGACTTCTTCCTCCTAATGGTTGCTCGATGGCATATATACCTGATCAATGACAAAGTTCGTCGGTTCTGCTTTGATCTCTACGATTAATATTCTAACTCTTGCTTGCTCAAAGATGACTACACTTCTTCCTGTCTTGTTATTTAATATCATGGCAACCCCTCATCGGCTCTCGTCCCCGCCACTGTATATTATTCTATAATTATCACTCTAGTAATCCCCACTATCCTACCATCTCACCTCGCATAGACTTCCCTGCTCGCCCTCACCACGAGAAGGCTCCTCTCCATTATCCCTTCCAATCTTAAGCTTCGAACACCCACCCAGAGGTATATTACTTCTTTCCATTTCTCGCTTAATAGTCTCTAATTTGCCTGTCCTCAACATGGTCCTGACATTCCACGTTCCTATTCTAACTACTTTCTTCTTCTTCTGCATCCTCTGTCCGACTGCTTTTATTTTCCCCCCCGCAAGTGTTTCGTGAGATGACAACTGAGGCAGCATCTGTGTTAGTGCAAACACTTCCCATGCAAGTCTTTGTTGCATTTAATGGAGACAGATCTGTATCTCTTTCTTTTATTTTTAAAGCTGTGTACACAACAATCAGCCTCTTTTTGCATCCAGTTTTTGGACTCCTAATGCTGATGAACTGTCTCTCATTGAAACCCACTCTTTACCCGAATGCTCAGTGTCACCGATTCCAAATGCTAGCCTTGACTGGGGCTTCAAAGGTACTTTGTAATTTTCCTTACATAGAATATAACTATTCAAATCCATCCTAGATATTATATTGAATGCAACTTTCTTCCAATATTTAATGCTCTCCCTTTCATCCGTGTAAGTACATACAACTATATCAGAAGTCTCAAACTCCCCAATACATTTATTGTAATGGAAAATTCTTTCTGCTTTCTGCATAATTTGATCATTTCCATGAATGTTTGTCTTTATTTCCTCATATATTGCAGTTGCTCAATGTGATAGAAGAATAGGCAATTTCAATGATTGTTTTTACCAGAAACCATAAGTAAAAACGTCCGGAGCAAGAGATTAACTTTTGCCAAACTAAAAATGTCTTCATGAAATTTTTTATTTTTTTCTCATAGTAGCAAGAGTGTAGGTTAAAAAGGTAAA
This sequence comes from Hetaerina titia, assembly GCA_037158775.1. Classification (NCBI taxonomy): domain Eukaryota; kingdom Metazoa; phylum Arthropoda; class Insecta; order Odonata; family Calopterygidae; genus Hetaerina; species Hetaerina titia. The sequence continues at coordinate 87,707,240 of CM073768.1, read as the reverse complement.
GTTTTGGATGAAGTGTAACACAGATAAATAAATTATCAACCAATAAATGATAGCCTTTCTGATCTCATTCTCTCTTTGCAAAAGTTTCATTACCACAGTGTACCCCACAATCCATGCTCTTGTATTTCAGCTTTGACTGTTTTACAGGTTGCTCTTCACTATATAAAGGATGCAAGCCAGTATTACGACACAATTGCACAGCATCCAGAATTTTACATCTCATTGCTGATGTTTATTGTTAGATAAATATTGTAATATTGCAAGGTTATTACATTTTTCATTGTGTTTGTTCAATTTTTATGGAAAAAGTGAAAATTTTTGGCTTGCATTTAATCTCGCCTAAAGTATCAGACTATGAATGATAACCTTGAGGGAGAAGTACACGGCTGGCAGTTCATACGAAATTATGGAAGAATAATGAAAGAGTGTAATGTATATAGCAAAACCTATAGATGTCAAGAGAAAAATACTTTGGATGGATATTCCTGGCCAATTAGATGCAACTTACGGATGGTAAAAGATACAATTACTTCAGCTCATGTCAAATAGATTATAAAAAGCTCTCCTATTTTGAAGAATAAACAAACAAATATCATAAACAGTTTAACAGAGGTAAATACTTAATGTGTTAAATAAGTATTTTTAAACTGGGTTAAAACTAGAGCTTTTATGTCAGCACCTTGAGATTTTTAAGGAAATTATGGGGAGCTGACATATTGGCACTTAGTGTCTAAGGGTCAAGTTAAATTTATGAAGACAACTATGTGCTTTTGCCTTTTTCAGGTTATCTGTGAATTGCAAGAAGAATTAAATTCATGGCTGATGGTGACTTGTGGAAACTCTACTGCATGTGAAATGAGCCAGCACAATAAATTTAATTTTCTTGCATGAATTGCTGAGATAGTATTTGCTCTTTGATGTTGATTGGGAATACTTCCAGGGAGGAGTTTGCACAAAATCCCAGGTCGTTTGGGATTAATAAGATGACAGTGCACAATAATCACCGAAATTTTGGCGATGCATAAGATTTGTGCTTAGCCAGTCCCATATTTCTTGACTGACAACTAAGAGCAGGGTTGATTGCCTGCTTGTGAAGACCGGCCATGCTTCAAAGAGCTTCCTCAATCCCCCTCCAGTCCCGATGTGGCACCAGCAGACTATTTTCCATTCCCAAAAGTGAAATATCCCCTTAAAAGACCACACCATCGGACCATAAATGTTGTCAAAGAAGCTTCCATGCATATTCTTAAGGACCATCTGGAATCCAACTACCAGGTAGCACCCAAGTAAAAATTGAGTGGAAAATCCGCTGCAAAAAGTGTGTTGATGCTTGTGGGATATAGTTTGAAGATTTTGGAGGCATTGTAGTGATGTCTGAAGTACATCTATTTTTAAAATAATTTTCCTAATAATTTTTAGATAAAACCTTGCATATAATGTGTATTATTTCAAAGGCATACTTGAAGAGGCCATCAAAGAAGGCGCATATGAAGAGAAAATCCTCAAAGGCACTATGAAGACGACATCCATGAAGGCTTATATGAAGAGTACATCCATGAAGGCAAATATGAAGAAGACATCCATGAAGGCTTATATGAAGAGGACATCCATGAAGGCTTATATGACGATATGCATGAAGGCTTATATGAAGATATGCATGAAGGCTTATATGAAGAGGACATCCATGAAGACTTATATGAAGAGGACATATAGTACATGAAGGCTTATATGAAGAGGACATCCATGAAGGCTTATATGAAGAGGACATCCATGAAGGCTTATATGAAGAGGACATCCATGAAGGCAAATATGAAGGGTACATCCATTAAGGCAAATATGAAGAGCACATCCAGGAAGGCTTATATGAAGAGCACATCCAGGAAGGCAAATATGAAGACGACATCCATGAAGGCTTATATGAAGAGGACATCCATGAAGGCTTATATGAAGAGGACATCCATGAAGGCTTATATGAAGAGGACATCCATGAAGGCTTATATGAAGAGGACATCCATGAAGGCTTATATGAAGAGGACATCCATGAAGGCTTATATGAAGAGGACATCCATGAAGACTTATATGAAGAGGACATATAGTACATGAAGGCTTATATGAAGAGGACATCCATGAAGGCTTATATGAAGAGGACATCCATGAAGGCTTATATGAAGAGGACATCCATGAAGGCTTATATGAAGAGGACATCCATGAAGGCTTATATGAAGAGGACATCCATGAAGGCTTATATGAAGAGGACATCCATGAAGGCTTATATGAAGAGGACATCCATGAAGGCTTATATGAAGAGGACATCCATGAAGGCTTATATGAAGAGGACATCCATGAAGGCTTATATGAAGAGGACATCCATGAAGGCTTATATGAAGAGGACATCCATGAAGGCTTATATGAAGAGGACATCCATGAAGGCTTATATGAAGAGGACATCCATGAAGGCTTATATGAAGACGACATCCATGAAGGCTTATATGAAGAGGACATCCATGAAGGCTTATATGAAGACGACATCCATGAAGGCAAATATGAAGATATCCATGAAGGCAAATATGAAGAGGACATTCAGGAAGGCATATATTTGTGGCTCAACTTTGTCGGAGTTCATGTTTGTTAAATGAAGAACGCATTGTATTTTTCCACAGTTTCTGCAAAATAGGTTTGGTTCAGGTTTTCAATACAGTGTCTCAAAGTTCTTAATAAGATATCCCTCCAGCGTCAATACACTTTTGCCAGCAGCTGTTTCATGACTCGAAGGCTCCCTGGTTTGTGTACTCTGGATGGTCCTTATGGTACGGTTTCAAGTTTCTTAGATGATACCTATGATGGTGTCATTGAAAGAGTATTTCACTTTTGGGAATAAGAAATGGTCTGCTGGTATCAAGTTGGGGCTTTAGAGGGTTTGGGAAGGTCTTTGATGTGTTGCAGCAGGTCTTTGGAAGCAGACCCTTGACTCTGCTTTTGGTCATCCATCTGTATCTCCATAAGTATATCTGAGCTAATTTTACCGCTTATATTTCCGTGGTACTTGTTATATATTTATTTCAAACAAAAATTGGATTTGTTAATGCTATTCAGTCTTTATATTTGCTTATAAAAATGTTAAGATTTGAGGTAACATAATTTTCATAGAAAGTTGATTTTAGGTCATGTATTGTAAAAGTTATTCTGAATTTAATAAGTTGAGCAATAAGTGATTATGCACATGCCTATCACTACATTACACCTAATGAAATGTCATAATGCTTAGTGTTCCAAAATGAAATTTGCAACATAAATTTTAAATGAACTGGTTTTGTAATATCTGAAGTGAATTGCTTCCCTACTGTCAAACCTACACATAATAATGTGAAAGAAAATTAACTAAAGATCAATGTAATAACCTATGAACTACAAGAGTTTATGATGGGCATCAAAAAATAGCAAAACTTAAATTTATTTGTTTGACTTAAGGGTGAACTCATTGTATTATCACCTTCTAAGTCCACTATGGTCTGGTGCTTTACTTCAATGGTTAATTGTTTAATGTTGACCCCTGTGATAAATTAATGTTTTGTTTGTCCACTGATTGCATTAAATTTCGATGCCACTGAATAAATAGTATGTACATCATTTATATTTTGCTTAGTGATGAGCTTTTTGTGTTCAATGCCAGATTATGTAAAAACTGTGAAGTATCTGCTTTTGCATATTATTTTGGCAATTTTATTAGGCAACTGTGCTCTGTATTTTTTATAATAATTACTAATTAATAAAAGTAAATACTCCAATAATACTACATGTACTCCATATCTTCTGCAAAAAAAGCCTGATGTGATTGGAGCTGTTGGAACACCAATATATCAATCTCTCCTATCATTGTAAGTATTTCATTATGAGTTCACTTATGTTACTCACTTTTTTTGTTAATTTTATTTGATCAATCTGTACCGTTTCTCATTTTTCTTTAAATATTGGTCTTGTGATATTTCCTGCTAATTACCTATTATAATGGGATCCATGAATTTAAATTTGACTGATTGAATGAAGAACAAATGAGAACATATTATAAAATATAAATAAGAACAATAAAACATAAATCAAGGTAATCATTAGTTGCACCGACTTGAATAACATTTGGAAGGATTACATCCTAGGTTGGTGTGATTTGTTGTGAATGTCTTAATAGATATTGTCATCTTCGAGAACACTCCATTTCAACATGGCATTCATTTTCATGATTCAATTTTTCAATACTTATGCAATGTTGAGATAAATTTTACTTATAAGCATATAAATTTGCATTGTTCTAGTATTGCTCTCATTTCTTGATTGGCATGATCATATTGGCGAATTCTACTACAGGTAATTAAGGTAAGACTGTTTCTCAAGAGTTTACTCTATTGTGAGGAGCTGTGGGTAAAATTCTGTAGGAAACTTCCCCAAACTGCAACATATTGCCCATACCTATAAAAGGTTGCAAAATGCAGTCAAGGACTGGGTGATTTCAAACCACTTGTATTAAGTGAATATTGTGAACTGGACATCTGAAGACTGAAATTGTAAATATTGTATGCCTTCATCACATTAATGCATGTATGTTTTGATATGTTTTTCTTTTCACAACATATTTATGGGCTAGTGCTGCTCTTTGATGAAAAAATATTATTATATGGCATGAGTGAGGGCAAAATATCCAATATTTAATTAAAGAGACCCTTGAGAGTTATTTCTTTTCCATTGGTAATTAAGAGGCATTAAAGCAATTTGGCATGGAGCACTAAAGATCTTTTTCGTCATCAATAATAACATATGTTGCGTAATTGCCAGCTTCTATTCAACAGTGATTTACAGATAACGAAATTTTTTACAGCCATAACAGTTTCAGGAAAGGGGACAACTATGAGGCAAGGAAACTGGATAAGTGTTTCGTCCTAGCAAGTGCATTGGCTGATCATACCTGCATACTGAATAATGATTCTTTTGTAGTTTAATATTTTCCTTATTTTTTGCAACATTACAACAATAGTTAGAATAAGTAATATTTGGGTAAGAATTTTGGGAATATTTTGATGATTGGGTATTCCACCTAACATTTTTGATAAAACTCCTTACAGGAGTCAGCGGTCCAGGTATTGTGAAGGGCACGTTTTCAGAAAGAAACAACCTGCAATTTTTAAATACCAGTCCCATAACATAACTGCCTGTGGTTTTTAAGCTTAAAATATGGTGGAAAAGATAGTACTCATAGCCAATGTGCAATATTCTGTGCATTATTTGGACGTTATGGAATTCTGCAAGGAGCTGGCAATAAATGTCATTGAAGAATGACGGCGGCAATAAGTTTAGTTCTAGTTTGTAAGAAACTGCTAGAAAAATGTGTATACTTGGATTCTCACCTAGGGATGAGGAGGTAATTGGGCTAGAAATTTATCAATAATGTGTACTGATTCTAGATTTATGGAAATCTTTGTAAGAATATAATATATGACCACATTTCAAGGAGGATAAGTATTCAAAAGTGATTTTACTTGAAAACTTAAAAGAAATTCATTCTTAAAAGCATTTAAGAAATGCGTGAGATTTGATAAAATGTGGGAGAAAAATTTTCTTCTAAATCAAAGGTACTGGGCAGCAAAAACAATTGTTTCTGCGGTCTAATTCACGATATATATTTCCTTATAAAATGTATAAAGGCCCATGAACTAATTTCTACTAAAAGGACACTTGATTAATTCAAATCAAGGTTATAAAAATAGTAGCTAACATAATAAAAGCTTAAATAATGAAGAATTGCTTCCCATTGTATTGATATCAGAATCGAATTTTATCAGTAGCAAAATAATTTGCTGCGATTCCAGAATTTTGTGTCACATAAAACAGAGCTCGCAAAAATCGCCAACTGAAGTTAAGATTTAGAAAGAATAGAAAGTTCTAAATGCATATTCTGTTCCAGTGTAAATGTATAAAAGTATATTTTTTAGGAGTAAACATTGGTACATCAGTACTGCTGTGTACAATATGAAATGTGAACTATTGAGGAAGATCCGTTCCAAAAGACATACCCCTGCAAGAAAATAACCATTAAAAGGTGATCTGATGATAGGAACTCTTTGATTATAACGTAATTAAAGTCAACGCAGCAGAATTTACAAAGTGATGGGCAATGTCGTCTCAGATATCCGCCGAATGAAATTTCCAAACTTAAAAAAAAAACATTAAACGACGAACAAATGACACTATGAAAGCGTGTTAGAGAAAATGATCTGAAATTGCTATTATAAAAAAATATAAATTAATGTAATGCACAAATTATTTCCAAATATTGGAAATACAACCGATCTGGTGAGACTGTAGGAATTTGGGAGATGATTCAGATAAGACGGCATAGCAGGCACACGACGTCAACCATCACTATTTATTAACCACATTGATATTTAACTTTTTATTTAATAAAATATTGCATATACCTAAAATGAATATTAGGAAGAATGCAACATATCACGTGAAGTAAAGGAATAATCGCATATCATACGGCTAATATGAACTTAGACACGTAAATACGAAAAAAACCAAGTGCGACGACAACAAAAAGTAGCGCAGGCCACCGAAAACGCTGAAAATCCGGCGTTTCAGAAACTTGGTATCCGGGGAACATAACATGCCAGGAGGTATCCTCGTAGAAGGTTCCACTTGACTCAGGCTCCTGCTACCGAAGGAAAATTCTCCCCCCTCGTCGACGCCCGGTGATACCCCATTGGCAGAAGAAACTGGGAGGCGGAGTTCGAAGGAAATATGGAAGGGCGTCGGCCAATCCGGTGATATCTCCCATTCCCCACTCTGTAGAGCGGAAAAAAAATATGATTGGCCAGTTTTCCCTGAGCAGGGTCGAGGACCCACCCACTTGACCAAAGGGCCAATAGGCCGCCTGGAACGGATGGAGTGGTGTGAGGCATTTCCGCAGTATCACAACCAGGAGTCAAGTGGAACCTTCTACGTGAATGTATGAGGACACCTCCTAGCGTATTATGTTCGCCGGATACCAATCTCAGAAAAGCTCGGTTTTTCAGCGTTTACGAGAGTTGCTTCGTTACTCATATCGCCGTTTCCTTCGTATTTATCGCCGAATTTCTAAATATCCTTCGGAGTTTTTTTTTATTTTTAATTACTATAATTTTAATACATGGTATACGTACTATTAGGTGAATTGCAATACCATAACTGTAGTTTTTAAGCGGAGTTTATGATATGAGCGTTGCTTTAATTATACATATTTTTTAATCTCACCTCTATTTCCAATAGTTACTCATTCATGACGAATACTACCCCTGGATTACGATATTTAATAAGTATTGTATCATATCGTAAGCTAGTTTAAAATGAGAGTTTATTTATAAAATATTCTTAAAGTGAATGACCTCAAATTAATGAGATGTTTTTAAATGAATATACAATTGAATATCCATTGCTAAATTAAACTTTAACATGCAATACAATTATTCATTTTTGCATAGTATTCTGCTATGTGCAAAAAGAATGCGACGTCAGCCAACGCTGTGTAGTAAATAAATTTTTATGAAACCTTTTTATTTCATTAAGTAGTACGTATACTTGGGATAAATATTAAGAAGAATATAACCTATCATGTAGCGTAAAGGAATAATTGCATACCAGGACGCTAATATGAACTTAAACATGAAAATGACGAAGTTCGTCGGCAACAAGAAGCAGCGCAGGCCACCGAAAACACTGAAAATCCGGCGTTTCAGAAACTTGGTATCCGGGGAACATAACATGCCAGGAGGTATCCTCGTAGAAGGTTCCACTTGACTCAGGCTCCTGCTACCGAAGGAAAAGTCTCCCCCTTCGACGACGCCCGGTGATCCCCCATTGGCAGAAGAAACTGGGAGGCGGAGTTCGAAGAAAATATGGAAGGGCGTCAGCCAATCCTGTGAGAACTCCCATTCCCCACTCTGTAGAGCGGAAAAAAATATGATTGGCCAGTTTTCCTTGAGCAGGGTCGAGGACCCACCCACTTGACCAAACTGTCAATAGGCCACCTGGAACGGGTGGAGTGGTGTGAGGCATTTCCGCAGTATCACCACCAGGAGTCAAGTGGAACCTTCTACGTGAATGTATGAGGACACCTCCTAGCGTATTATGTTCGCCGGATACCAATCTCAGAAAAGCTCGGTTTTTCAGCGTTTACGAGAGTTGCTTCGTTACTCATATCGCCGTTTCCTTCGTATTTATCGCCGAATTTCTAAATATCCTTCGGAGTTTTTTTTTATTTTTAATTACTATAATTTTAATACATGGTATACGTACTATTAGGTGAATTGCAATGCCATAACTGTAGTTTTTAAGCGGAGTTTATGATATGAGCGTTGCTTTAATTATACATATTTTTTAATCTCACCTCTAATTCCAATAGTTACTCATTCATGACGAATACTACCCCTGGATTACGAAAATATTCTTAAAGTGAATGACCACAAATTAATGATATGTTTTTGAAATGGTCACACAATTAAATATCCATTGCTAAATTAAAATTTAACATGCAATACAATTATTCATTTTTGCATAGTATTCTGCTATGTGCAAAAAGAATGCGACGTCAGCCAACGCTGTGTAGTAAATAAATTTTTATGAAACCTTTTTATTTCATTAAATAGTACGTATACTTGGGATAAATATTAAGAAGAATATAACCTATCATGTAGCGTAAAGGAATAATTGCATACCAGGACGCTAATATGAACTTAAACATGAAAATGACGAAGTTCGTCGGCAACAAGAAGCAGCGCAGGCCACCGAAAACACTGAAAATCCGGCGTTTCAGAAACTTGGTATCCGGGGAACATAACATGCCAGGAGGTATCCTCGTAGAAGGTTCCACTTGACTCAGGCTCCTGCTACCGAAGGAAAAGTCTCCCCCTTCGACGACGCCCGGTGATCCCCCATTGGCAGAAGAAACTGGGAGGCGGAGTTCGAAGAAAATATGGAAGGGCGTCAGCCAATCCGGTGATATCTCCCATTCCCCACTCTGTAGAGCGGAAAAAATTATGATTGGCCAGTTTTCCGTGATCAGGTCGAGGACCCACCTACTAGCCAAAGGGCCAATAGGCCGCCTGGAACTGTTGGAGTGGTGTGAGGCAATTTTCGCAGTATCACGACCAGGAGTCAAGTGGAACCTTCTACGTATGAGGATACCTCCTAACGTATTATGTTCACCGGATACAAATCCCGATTTTCAGGTTTTTGTCTTCCAGTGCCTCTCAAACACCGTCACGCGGTTCCCTTTGTGTTTATGGCAGAATTTCATATTATTCTTTTAAAATATAAGATTGTATGAGCATATTATTTATTGTTCTTTTAAATTACATAATAGAGTACTTGATTTTGAATAATTACGTTGACTTTTTTTAACAATTAGGTGGCACAAGCATACAAGCTACGTAAAATCCAAATCAAATATACAAGCACCCTTCTCTCTCCCCGCGAACTTGCTCAACGCGTGAAAGTACTTGAGAAGACTCAAGGGATATTGCAGTTATGAGCTCAGTTGCGCGAAATCAGTCGTTACATTTCTTGTGAGAGATGAATGGATGTTGTAATCGTTTTGCTTTGTGAGAGTAACTTAATCCTGGTAAAAAAATAATGCGACTGGATGTTATCAACCCGGTTCCTGTTTACGAAAAAGTTGTAGTAGGCACCAGAAAATTTGACTTTTATCATGGTCGTCACTGGGTATTTGAACTCTCTGCCTATTAGGCTTACAAATCTATCATTCTAGACCAGTTGAAAATAGGTCATCAAGACAGCTAAATAAGAAAACTCACAATCTCATATTTACATTTTGACTTCAGCCCAATGTTATTATTCGGGACCTGAGATCAAAAGATTTGATGAATACTCTTCAGAAACTCATACCTCCACGCGACCCAAGCTGTCAGTTTGGAAAAACTTCAATGCTCACTTTGGAATTCGGTTATAGTGTCACCATCCATTGACGACATAACAGTGCGGGCATGATACATTGCTGAACCAGGTAAACTCTGCGAAGGATCTGCAGAGATGTTTTCAATACTTTACTCAGCATCAGGAAAAAAAAGGATTTTCATAAAATATTCACTATTCCCACATTGGGAAAGCAGCAGATTATGAAAACTTGGAGTAAAAATCTCTTATAGTTGCAGAATGGCAGACGCCAGGAAAAATGCGGAATGACTTTGAAGGAAATTAGGAAAAGGCTTCTGAAATGGGTAAATTTTGCCTTATGGTGGGGGGAACCTTTTAGCATGGTATGGTGCATCAGTTTGGGTGCTCTCAGGAAAACTCAAGCACAGCTCTCCCATTCCTCAGAGCAGCCAGATGTGAGGCCAACCACAGCCTAGCCCACAATCACAAATGAAAAACCCTGAAATGTGGATGCAAATTAGACTCATTTTTACGAACTGTGTAATTTATGCCCGCAAGTTTTAGCTGTTCCAACTGATGGGATACTTTCAATACTTGTACCTTTGCATAACAGGAAGTAAGATGAGATGAAATAATTAAAGGAGTTGCCCTTTTGAGTGTATGAAAAGAGAGCTTGCCTAAGTGCTATTGAAAGATTACAGCTTTGGTGATAACTGGAGGAGCACACTGTTGTCTTACACCTCCGATAAGGGACATGTGGGTCATGTTTATACTTCATTAAGCACTGGAGAAACAAAAGGATGCATGAAAAGAAGTAAATCATGAAATTTCAATTGGGAGGCACGCAATAAGGTAGGCAGCCTCACAAAATTTATGATGGTAGGTACAATAATGGCAATTAAAAAAATAGGAGGGGAATAATGATATTATCTCATCACAGTGATAATAGGATGCTTGTTACCTATCACCATTAATTATCAGCCAGGCTATGAGTTTAAACACTATTTATATTTGCATCCTATTTATTAAAAATAAAATAATCCACTAGTTATATATTATATCTTAGTTTTCACAAATATTACAGCACTAATGATATGATAGATCCCCATCAATATTAATTTAAGATTTCTTTAACACATGCAAGGGTGTGACCCGACTTCAATTCCACTTATCCCACAGCACAATACTCTTACTTTTTCATTTCTAACAACACACAGGTGATTCAAAGGACTGCCTGCAGCAAACTGCTGGATGGAATGGCTGGCTTACAAGTTCACAGTGGGTACTCAGTTGTGCCACCATGAGAAAAAAATTATGCTATTACTGAAGCCACCTATGAATGAGGCCAATAGCTTTTCAGAAAACTTCCGTCAATGTCAAGCTATTTTCAACTGAGTCACAGTTAAAGCATAATCAATAGAAATTAAATACGTAAAACCTAAAAACAAAAAAAATTATGCCCAAATTACACTTGCATTAGCAGTCTACCTTTTCTCTGCCATCATTACAGAATCAAAATCTAAGAATTAATGCACTTTAGTCAGGAAGCAAGTAACATTAAATTTCATGGTGTATGAGCCAGCATTCATCTTTATTGACTTTTTCAATAATTAATCACTCTCATGATTGCATTTTACTGAACAGGAAATGTTCATAAAATAAACCCAATTTCGATACATATTTTTTCAATACATCATAATGGTAAATGGTGCTAGTTCTCTCTTGTTAAATGGTTTCTGTAAAACATTTTCGGAGTCGTGATCTTAATAAAACCAGTAGGAAATTTTAAATAACTAGTAAATTCATACCAGTGGTAATATTTAATCATTTAAATAGTCCATAGGTGAAAAACTGCCATTTAAACTTGAGCCAACACACAACTCCGCAAATAATGTTCACATGCATCTTTTCCAAAATTTGTAGTCATGTTTAATGCACAATTCAATAGTCCCTCCTGCACCTTCACTGCTTCACTAGACAAATTTGTTCGGTCTCTCCCAACCAATTAGCATATAACCATTCTTTGCTTTTTTTCAAATGTAAGGGTCATCTCAAAAAAGCTTACATGAGACGAATGAACAGCATGATGCATACATTTTCCTTGAGCTCTGCTCTGCAAATTTGGGGAATTCCATGCACCACCCTTCAGTACAAAATATTCTATCATATTCCACTATTGTTATAAATTAATCAACCTCACAAACATCACTGGGAATCATTAGCACTCATCAGACTCATGAGAAAGTACCACCCTTCATCTAGAAAAAAATCACACACTCCATTCAATGCTCGTAACAAAGCACAAACAATGATGGTGCACTTGGCTGTCAACATCAGAAGCTGGCTTTTACTTGGGAGGAGAAGCTGACCCATTTATTTCAGGCGAAACTTCTTTAGGATTTTCTGTAGCAACCTCAGATTCTTTAGTATCGTCCTTTGGCTTGTGACCATCTTCCGGTTTCATGGCAGGGAATAATAGCACCTCCTAGAATATCAAAGAGGAAGTGTAGAAAAGAACAGGAAGTAACACAGTTGTTCATTTATTTACGCATTTTGTTATTTTCATTTATTCATTAAAAATATTTTTAATGGGTAAAGATTTTTCCTCTGAATTAAATGCACTCTTAACATGAACAAGTATCTTTTCGTGGTGTATTTATTTATACCACACTTGTTTCCTAGCATTTTGATTAGAAATAAAACAATAACGGCAAATAAACTGGAAAGAAGATGCAGCTTAAAATTGTATCAAAAAGGAACCTAGAATCTCCCATACAGTTAATGAAATTTATGTCTTTAAGGAGAGTTACTGATATAATTTTTATAATTTGAAGTAAATTTTCTTCCCAAAGATGTAAAAGAAATTTTTACAAATTTTGGTAAAAAAAATTATTCAATTGCAATTCAATTACCACAGCCCAAACAATGGTAAATAATACTAAAATTCGGGTATAAAACTATTCAGATTAGGAATTCCAACATTGCAGAAAGCTCTAACAAGAAACTCTTCCTAACATAACTACAGGTAAAAAAACTATCATTCAATATCTTACTTAAATGACAGACACATTGAATAAGGATATTTAGTTAAAAAGATATTTTAAAACTTTGACGTGGAGTAGGGTTTTATATGGTGTAGAAACAAAGTCATAAGGATAGATTGGAGGCTTTAAGAATGTGTGTAAAGAAGAATGGAGAAGGTGAAAAGGACAGAAATCAACACAAACGAACTGTGCTAGTCATGATGGAGGAGAGACGATTGTTGGCAGAAATGCAAAGGATGAAAGAAAAACAGATGCACAGTATTTTGATTGGTAATGGAAATGTTGAAGACTGTGAAAGATATGTGAACGTCAAGCAAGTGAGGAAAAGGGTAGGATTAGGGAAAGCAAGTTGGATGGAATGAAGGGAAGAAGGACGTATGCAGAATTTAGAAAGGGTTTTTAGAATAGTATCAGTTGTCAAATGTTGGTGTTTTATGAGAGACCAAGAAATTTACTGTTATTCCAGCTGTGCCCATCCAAAACCTACCTCCTAATGTAGAATACCAATAATAATATTCTAATTAAGGTCTTAATGACATTATGGCTGCAATTAGTCAATGTGAGATTACATGTACCCTGTTCAAGTTACTAAATAATATTTATGGCTCTTAAAAAAACTGGTGGTGAAATAAGATGGGCAGAGCTGAAAGGACATCAACAATCTACAGTTTGATAGGTGTGAATTATCTATTAAACCCAGCCTAACGATTGGTTTCATAGATTATTATCATCAACATAATCATCCTGTCCTGATGTCTTAAAAAAATTCCCATTATTTTCTGAACCATTCAATGTCTATAGAATAAAAGCACAAGAGATGGAATCTCACTTTCTCTCAACTCTTTTCAAACAACTCTGGTTTCATGCCTAATGGTGAAGAATGAGTATCTCACTTTTCAGCCATGGATTTAACATATTACTAACTTATGTCACATCCTTTTAAGGTCTTCGAATTTCAGCTATTGTCAGAGGTGGTGGCTGCAGATTTTCTGAGAACGGGGGAGGGGTAGAGAGAAATATTGTCAGAATAAGCCTACTCAAAGTTATTTCCCCATTTTGCCAAAATTGAGATTATGGTACCTCTGGAAATTTCAGCCACCGCATCAATAAGATATCACCCCATGAATGAGAATATTAACACTATTATCCATTTTAAATAACTTTGTCCCATTATTTAAACTAAAAGATCCTCAAATCAAAACACTATTCCACTTCTGGAATATTCATCGCCCATACAGACCTTGATGTTGTTTGTGTCTGTTAAGAGCATCGTCAGCCGATCAATTCCCATTCCCCATCCTGCAGTTGGTGGCAATCCATACTCAAGAGCTGTGACAAAGTTCTCATCTACCACTTGAGCTTCATCATCCCCAGCAGCTTTGTCCTGAAAAAAATACAAATATTTATGTTATTTAAACACATACATGTAGATAACGAGGGAGCAAATATATAAAAGCATTGAACCTTTCAAAAGGTATGACAAATGCTTAAAAAGACCTTGACAAAATGAAGCACACTTTGCTAACATTTAATAAGATTAATAAAAATTATATCAATAGTTTATGCTAAGTTATACACAGAAAATCCAAGTGCATTTGATTGCATGCCTTTTTTTCTTCATTAATATTTTAACAAAAACATAACAAAATTTTCATATGCGCATGTTTAAACTATAGACTAAACTTTTAATCATCAAGGAGTGTAATATTTTTTAAACAGCTAGCCTAATGGTAATAACATTAGCTCCCAAAATGTACGCTAGCCTTTCAAATGACAGTAACATGAACAAACATTAGTTCTTCATCACATGTTTATACCAGTAACTTACAAATCATATACAATCAAAATCAGAAAAGAGTGGTCTCTTCCCTGGGTTAAGAGGATGATAAAAAACAATCTAAAAAAAGAGGCAGCAAATATCACATTCAATCAGCCATACAACTGTCAATTACATGCCTTACAAAATGGCATAATGGCAAAAAGGGTTGTGTTCTAGGTATATTAGTCATAAAAATTTTATTTTCTTAATATTTTAATATCCTTTATTATCTTATAGCCTAAAAATTATTTTAAATGGCCTGTTAAAGAAATCTATCAAACAGTATCTGAAAAAAAAATGACAATGCAGATTAATGTATATTCCAGGGTAATGCAAAAAAGATGCGATATACTGCCCAGATTGCAAGAAACAACTATGTCGATTGGAATGTATTCAGAAAACACATTGTTAGAATTATGACACCATTAGAAAATGAATTTGAAGACAACATTATTTTATAATTTTACTGTAATATAAATTTTACCCGATAAAAGACAAACACACAACCAAAAACTTAATGAATTTCAATTCTCCTTATTTCATAATATCTAGATAAATTATGCCATAATCTTATTACTGAAAGAGAAATACAAAAATTAAAGAACTTTACTGGAGGAGGGAAAAGTCATTTTCATCTAAAAAAGAAATGACTCCACTCAAACATCAAACATGAATATAGGGACATTGAGACCCACCGGTATGTCACACTGCCCAGTAGCAATACCAGTTCTGACCCATTCCTGGTTAAAAATGAAATGAAAAAGCTGTTCCATCACATAATTCACCATAAATTATAATTTTTCTTGGATTACTAATCTGAAGCAAGTAGGAGATTATTGCACACATACCTCTAGTAGTAAATTCTTTTTGGTTAATTTACACATCTCATGTGACAATTCATTATTCAACTTTATTCATTTAAGTAGGGAAAGAAAACAATTGACAATTTACTGTGTCATAACAGCAGTCTTACACAGAGCTTCTCTTTTTGAACATTTTTTTAAAATTAAACATCCATAAAACCTTTGCCTCGTAAAAACTCTGACATGGAACGTAGCTATGTACGGCGTGGAAACGTGGTCGCTGAAGCAGGAGGATAGACGTAGATTGGAGGCTTTTGAAATGTGGGTGTGGAGAAGGTGAAATAGACCAAAAGGAAAACAAATGAGGAAGTACTGGAGATGGTTGGTGAGGAGAGGGGTTTGTTGAGAGAAGTCCTATGGAGGCAGGAAAGATGGATGAAAGGCATATTGAGTGGTAGTGGGATGTTAAAGAAGGTAATAGAGGGGAGAATGTTAGGCAAACGAGGAAAGGGCAGGAACAGGATAGGGATGTTGGACGGAATGAAGGGAGTCAAGAAGTACACAGAGATGAAGAGGGACCTGATGTAGATTAGGTTGCTGGATTGGGTTTTGTTTGGAGTTACAAAATATTTATTTGATAGTCGTGTCCATCCAAAAACCTACCTTAACTGGTAGATTACCTAATAATAATAAAAAACCTTTGCAGTGATATCCTGCAGCAATTATAAATGAGCATAAAAACCACTAAGGAATCCTAATCTTACGAAAAAATATTCTCCATAATATATGAAGGCCAAACAAATGAAACTTCTTGTTAACTGACTTGTGGTGTCATCCATTATTATTATTTAATGACTGAAACGGAGAAATAAATTGAAGTCCATGGACCAACATCAACATCATTCTTCCACCCAATTGCACTCATCAGATGATACCAACCTTGGCTTGCTGTTCAAAGCGCCTCCTCTGCTCAACTGGGTCATTCAATTCCGTATAAGCATTGGCAACTTCTCTGCACATAACAAAGAGTTCAAATCTCTCTGTGAGACCTGGTATGGACCGATGCCACTTTGCCAGAGGACTCATAGCTTGCGGGTGATCACAGATAAATGTTGGACTGATGCATTTTTCTTCAAGAAAGTGTCCCACCAGCTGCAATAGACAATGACTGATTTATGAAGGCACTGAACAAAAAATCAATACTAGTCACTTGCAAGTGAATTTAATGAGAAAGAGTTTTGTTTCAGCTACTTTTTCAAAATTTTTGCCTAAAATATGCCATGCAACTAGCTTAGGAAACAGGACAGACTGGAACCCAATCATGAATTGTTCTGCAGATAAGCACAAATTAAATTTACCTAATGGAAATATTAATACTGACGACATTACAGAGTCAAAAATCTCAATCATTCCCTTTAAATTCATAAAATAATATATTTTATAATATGCACCATAACAAAATTGATAATAAATTTAGATTGATAGTAAGATGATTACAGATTTTCTCAGGAGCACCAGAAAAGGAGATCAAATTGATGTTGCCACATTAAAACTATGCAGAATGCCAAATTTTGAATGGTTTTTTGGTGCAAAAAGGTCTGCTTCAAACAGATTATTCACAGTACATGAATGATCATTATTAATGCCATAAAAAAATGCACTGTGCATTAATTCAGGAAAATTAGGGGTAAAATTGAGTGATGGAATAATAGAACCAAATTTCAAACATTTTTCCAATTGGAGTTTTGGCACATGCACATAACATTCGGCACGTCAAATATTATCTAGAAAAAACCATAAACATAGTAATCAACCCCAAGGTCTGTTTGGTAGGTGATGGTAGAGTTCACCCAGTACTAAGCCCAACAGTGTGTGAAATTCACACATCAGGATAGGGGAGCCAGTTCCATTATCTGTGCCAGTTATGGTTTCCCAGGAAGATCTGGTACTTGAAAAATCACATGGGTGGAGCTGCAGGGGCCCAGAGAGGCTTGCCTGGGAATTGAACCTGGGCCCTCCGGTCAGTAGTCCAACACACTATCCCTGAACTGCCGCGACCCACACTATCTAGATATGACTTAGAATGGTAGACCTTTTAAGCACTTCCAGACACCTAGTTTGCCAAAGAATTTTAACTATTGCAAAACTAGGTTTTTACCTCTCCATTTCATAAACCTACAAAATTTTGTAAGTTTTACAATGACAGGCCATAGGAATGTACCAAAGTGGTACAGAAATTAAAGCAGGCTTAGAATGAAATATTTCATCCTCAATCAGACCTTAACATTCTACATAACAACGAATCATTAAAATTTTCAAAATTGCTTGTTTCATGGCAATGAGTCCTGCTGCCTTTTAAGTCAACATGGCATCAAAGAATAATATAATAGAAATATTAGCATCTTATTCATAGCCAAACACCATTTTCATAATTACTTGTGAAAGGGCATTTAATATAAATGATATTTCCTAAGCTCCACTGAAAAAATGTTATATACATAGAGAGCGAATATCTTAAAGCATATAAATCAAGGAGTCAGCCCAGAGTACACTAGCCAATGGACACGCAGGTTATTATGAAAACATGGCTGTTTTCAAGTTCAAATTAAACAGAACTATTGAATTTTGCCATGATAAACATTGAATTATGAAATACATACGATGATTAAACATTTTAATGCAGCAAACATCTTTACATTGAAATGAAATTAAACTGAGTTATATTGCCTAAATAATCCTTCAATGATAACACTTGTAAATTTACTTTAATAAAAAATATAGTTACTTTGTACTGTACCAATTGCGCCTAATGATTATTTACCTTGTCCAAAAGCCTGGCAGGGGTCCTGGGAGGTGGACATTCTATTCCATGCTTTTCACAGAGAGCAGATAATATTTTCACCGAGCCTGCAGGATCTGAGGTCAATTTGGATGGGCTGGGAAGCAATTCCTTCCCATTACTGCTGCCACCACTAGCCTTAGCCAGTGCCTGTTCCAGAGCTGGAAACATCGAAATTCTTCGGAAAGGAGGGGTGAAATCAATTTCAACTGCCTTCCCTTCAGGTCCATCTGGGTGGTACTCAATTTTATATGTGCCAAATAAACTCCAAACCAAACCTAATAGGAAGAAAAACCAAATGGATGACTGAGATTGTAGTAGGTAGGATCAACTTTTAAGGGGGCATCAAATGCAATAATTTTGCACCACTCACAAACTTAAATTCTAATAATGTTAATAATGGAAAAAAATAGTTTTGTATTAAATCATAATAATTAAATCAACCAACTAAATTTCAAAATGTGGCAGCTATACATCCCAGTAGCCCAGTTGCATCTAAAACCTCTATTCCTTCACTTAGATAATCAGAATCACAGTAAAAGCTGAGTGGTGATTGTCACCATTATTGTTGCATCTTCTCTTCTGTGAAGAGGTATGAGTGGGTCAGGGTTCAAGCATCCCATCCTCAAGCAATAACTTATTCAATAAGCATTTTTCTGATAAGTGAATTATGCTGATGTTGAAAGCATAACTGTCAATAACTAGCAATAAGCACTTTATTGCTGCTTCAAGAAGCCTATGAATCCCACTTCTTGAATGGTTGCTTCGTGATGCTAAGAAATCATTAAAAAAAGATGTATGAATCTATACTCCAAACCTAAATAGGAAATGAGTCCATAAAATATAAATTATTAAATTAATACAAGTATGTGGTGTCTTCTAAATATTTTGAAATAACTTTTTGATGACATAAGACCGAATTTTCCACTTAGCAAAATATTTTTCTTTTTTCATCTTGAGGTGAGAAAGGAATTCCACCATTGGTTGCTAATTTAGTGAATGCAATCACAATCATAAATGAGTTGAACACAGAAAAATTATCCTTTTGGGATGAGACATTAATACAAGAATGATTCATTTCATAATTATTTTCAGAAGACTTTCTGGAATGAGTCACATAGGACCCATGTGCCTTCCTGAAACCTTTGTGATAACTTCTGGAGATTATTTGTATTGTTAGAAAAAAAAATATTAAGGTTTACAACCAGTTTGAAAGTTTGTCATTACAAGAAAAGTTTTTGGGAGACAATTTGACATCAAATGTAACCATGGGAGCCATGGTGATGTTTCACATTATTTCAAACCTCACACCTTGAATTCGAGTATAGTATTTAGGATCCTGCACTTAAGAATCTTAACTCATGAGTTGAACAAGATACAGAAGGAAGTTATGGGTTTCACAAATAATTTTAGGAGCAGAAGGATTATATTACTACCACTTGATGGGATTAAAATGCTCAGTGATACAAGTCAATTAGTGAAATAAACAAAACTGTGAAATATGTTGAAAATCGCTCAAGATTTGCAAAACCAAAAGTTAGAAAATTTGATTCAATGTTATTCAGATAATATTTATTTGAATTTTTGCTAGCTTTCTATTTGATCATTTTCATGAATTTTTAAAACTTTGAATGATATGCCACCTTCCATATATCATAATGAAAATTTGGCAATTAGTTACCTGATAACATGGTCTCTGTAAGCTTGATAAGATCATTGTAATCAGCATAGGCCATGTAGAACTCGCATGTTGTGAACTCTGGATTGTGGGTTAGATCAATTCCCTCATTCCTAAACTGCCTTCCAATCTCATACACTCGGTCAAGCCCACCAACAACAAGCATCTGTAAAGGTAATTAAAAATGCTTAAAAAAATTCTCAACTGGGCACCACAGCATAATTTTAACCACAAACTACATATTAACGAAATTATATTACAGACATGCCAACTTTCAAAAATGAAAAATCGGGAGATTTTTAGAAGTGTATCACGAAGTAATCACTTTTAATTACCACAATATTTGCATGGCACCTTAATCCCTTTATGACACTTTGCCAATTTTTAATGAATGTCACACTTTATTAACATGTTAAGCTAAGTACACAATTTGAACAGTTCATCAAGAACGTAAGAAGGAAAAATCGGGAGTCTCCCGCTTAAATCGGGAGAGTTGGCATGTCTGATATTACCTTCAGATACAGTTCTGGAGCAATACGCATGAATAAATCCATTCCCAGCTCATGATGGTGGGTGATAAAAGGTTTAGCTGTAGCTCCTCCAGCAATAGTATTCATCATAGGAGTCTCCACCTCCAAGAACCCCAGCTTATCAAAAAACTGCCGCACATAAGAAACAACCCGGGACCGAATTTCAAAAGTCTTTCTGACCTTCTCATTCAGCATTAAATCAAGGTATCGCTGTCGAAATCTGGTCTCCTGCAAGGGAAAAATTCTAATGAGCTAAAATTCACCACCAATGGAGAACCACTGTTTACTTTTATGTATGACTTTGTGGAAGTGGAGCATATTAATGATCCATGTTTTGATATACAACATAATCTTCTAGTAATAACCTGGAAACACTGTAGAATTTTGATCTGGACAGTAATAAAGTTTTATCTCATGAAAAAGTGCTCTCATTTGGTCATTTGGAGTAGTTTTAACGAGACAATTCCAAAAATAATGATGGAACTAACAAATATTTAACAAAACTACCAATTGTCCTTCATTATTTAGTACTTGGATCATAAGCGACTCAAATAATGTGCAAACTTACTAAATATATGTACACACAAAGCACACATTAAATCACATACTTCATCTAAATTTCCAGCATGAACTAAAATTTGAGATTAAATCTTTCCTTGTTGACTCCTGAAATGATGAGTGGCATATTGAAACACTAACCTTATCCTTTAGTCCAAAGTGTAGATGGGGTAGCATGCGCAAACAAGGAGATAGCATGACCACCCTGGTTGGAATAATTGAGAGTTCTCCCTTTTGAGTTTTGCCTGGTCTCCCAACAGCTCCAATTACATCCCCCCGTCGTAGCCTGCCCAGATCAGATATAAACAGCTCCTCCGATTCATATAATCGTGCATTAGCCATCACTTGCAGTTTCACACCTTCCCCCCGAACATCAAGGAAGATTAGCTTTGATCCTGACTCCCGGATGGCATGAATGCGACCTAAAAATGGAAAAGTGCCATGTCAACACACCAAATAAAAAGCATGGAGAAGTAACTTGTGAAGACAGTGTCAGGTTCAAGTTGGGAGTATGAGTGACAATGGTACTGTCTTGGACAAACAAAGGGGTGAATAATCCTCACCTATTTGATAAAATTACCAATTACAACCCATTATCTGATATAATCATATCCTCAGCATCAACTTGGGAACCAAATCTGGGCTTCTTGGTAAGGCATGAATCTCAAATCTTGTATAAAAACCATGACAATTTTATTCAACGTTTGTGAAAGGAAGCATTCAAAATTAGCAATTATGGTGCATTAACAAATAAATTCAGCTGCTTCATTTATCCACTAATAAATGTCTCAAGTCAATATTACATTCTAGTTTAGAGTTGTGAATGATGACTTGCATTAAACACTAGCAATTTTTTCATAAGAAAAGGGTTTCATATGAAAAAAGTTTCAGGTGGATTATTGATAGTTGGCAAGATAGTACCTTTATTAATTCTTGGTTTTTTCTACCAAGTAACATAGGTTTTGGATAACACCGACTGAAAAGTGATGCATTCCTTGCTTCTCATAACAAAACCTAACCCAACATCAGGCACTCTTCTACAAGCTCTCCTTCAATGCCACATACTTATTTCTCCCTTAATTCCATCAATATGTCTATGCTACTTCTACCCCTTTCTTGCCTGCCTGATTTTCCTCCTATATCAGTCTTCAGTATCTCATCATTTATGTACTATAGTAGCGTGCGTATCAGTTTTTAAAAGCATTACATGATGCACTAGATGTTAAAACACCAGAAATGTCTACTGAAATTCACCATAAAATAAATGGAAATTAAAAGCATTTACATTAATGCCACATAAACCTCCAGAACAAATGCCAAAACATATCCAGGTTTTTCAAAACAAATCTGAAATCTTTCTAGATTATTTTTTTTAATGTACGCATACTAAAATAGCCCATAAGTTCATTTCAACTAAAATAAATATGTAAGCCTTTATAAAATATAGCCTACTTTCTACTGAGAACCATTTTCTTCATAGGAAGAAGCGGAATAAACTTTGAAATTGAGGAAAGCTTCTTTATATTATGAGAAATACAAGGAAAAACTGTAATGAATAATAGACTAGCACTTTTCCACTTGATAAGAATTTATTTTACAACCAGGTTTTGATGTATTACATCATCATCAAGTGGTGATGATGGTGTAATACATCAAAACCTGGTTGTAAAATAAATTCTATCAAGTGAAAAAGTGCTAGTCTATTATTCATTATGTTTGACTTCCACCACATCACGTCTGAAGCTACTCGATTTGAAAAATTATAAGGTGAACTTAAAGTACTTGGTGAGACTTTGAACCTTGCTGGCAGGTTATTCAAACACAGAGAATAAGACCTGCGAGAGGGTGCTCTAGCCTTCATCACACAGCATTCACAGTTTAATTTATAGGTAAATAAACTAAAACACAGAATCACTGCTACAAAACATTCTAAAAGATTGCCAGATATTCTTGTGTGTCCCTTGATTCAGTGGCAGGTCCACCAGATGAGCACCAACAATGTTTTAATACTATTAATCCTGGAAAAGCCATTGGCAAGAGTTTGTTGACACTCAGGGGATGTACTTTGAAGAATTTGGAGGTATTGTAGCAATATCCTAAATGAATCTAGTTTTCCAAAACTTTTCCCGATACATTTTATACAAAACCATGTACGAGAGATAACACCACTGCCACTAGGTCAGGCGATGGTAATGTCCTCGTCTGCCAACCCAGAGGTCGCGGATTTGATTCCCACCTAGGTGATTTTTTTCTTCACCTATGGCTTGGGTGTACGTAATTGTCAAATTGTTATATCATAATTCAAAGTTTGATTTAAAGCCTGAATTGCTGTTTTTGGACTAATGAAAAACAAATTAATAAAATAAATAAAGAGTTAAGAGGAAAATGTAGACCAATAAAGTCAGGGTTGAGTGGCTCTGGAATCAGGACAAGGCTTGCTAGAAGTCTAATGAACAGAAGAGAAAACGTGACATGGCATATGATAGTGACACAGGAAGCATTTATGGGTAGGGCAAAAAGGGAGAACTTAGTAGACAGGAGTTATGTTCCTGGAGTAACTTAAAATCAGGTTTTTTTTTTACTTCCAGAAGGGGAGCAACACCAAGAGTATACATATGTTAAATGAACACATTTAACATAATTCGGATAATTACCCAAGTCTCCTTTAGAAGTTATATTGAATTGATGTTTGCATTCCCGACCAACAATTTACTATCAGAACACATCTATTCCATCAATATAAACAGTTTTGTTTGAAATTAAAAAGTGTAACTTTCAACAACAATTACAAACGGCAAGTTAATGGCTAGACCTGTACACAATCTCACAATCCTAGAGGAACCTTTGGTGTTCCAGTCAAGTTCATAATGGGTGTATGGTCATCTTGAATACATTTTCAGTATACACCACAATTTTCATTACAGAAAAATAAACATGACCAATGAAACCCACCGTATATTTGTTTAAAATTATCAAAACATATGCATCCTCTCAAAATGGTAACAATTTGAAAATTACTCTGCTTTTAACAAGATATGCCCAGAACAATTTTCGAGCTGGCCTTAACAGAGAGATAAATAAAAATATAAGAGTTGGGTATTATTGATACTTGCCTGCAATACTCTCCTCTTCATCGTCTATAATCTGGCCCTCTGGTAAACTTTTATACCTTTCAATGAAGTCTTCTAGAGAAATGGATACATGGAACTTGTGTGGATATGGCTGAGGGTTCACTTCACTCCCCGCAACACTTTTCATCTGAGTAATTGCTTGGGTACGTAACCTAAAATATTCCTGTAGGAATAAAGTGAATGCTTACTTCATGATGACAATAGGAATTGCAACTTCAGAAAAGATTTGTTACTTCGCCATATGCACCATCCTATTCAAGAGGTTGGTTATCAGAACCAATTATATTACTTGAAGCATGAAAACCAAAAACTAAAATTGATAATGCTCTCATATGAAATGAATTTTTATGACTAAAGCTTTTATGTACATGCTTTTTTAAGTAAATGAATTTGTCAAGCAAAAATTAATCGACCTGAAAATATCTTAGCGGTTGGGAGGGGGGAGAATATTACTACAGACTCAAAACAGAAGGTACATACGTTGGGACTAATTTCCTCTTCTTGGACCGCATCACTTTTCTTTTTCGAAGACGTTGATTCTTTTTTAGCACCTTCCTGCTTTTCTTTTTCAGCCTTTTCTTTGGCTTTCTGCTCAGCTTTCATCCGCCGCTTGAGCTCACTGCAAGAGGCATCACATCCATTTCATTGAAGTAGAGATAATAATCAGAAAAAAGCCATGGCTTTCGTTATAACTTTCTATCAAACATTTGTGCTCTCCAGGCACGAAATAAATACTGGCCTTCTTACATTTAACGTCATCCATTAAAATTTTATAAATACTAATGATTTCCACTACAAAGACGAACCTCTTGCCTTGGAGGGTGGCCGAGAGCCGATAGGAGCGAAATCCAAAAGCATAACCTTCGTCGAGGAATGGAGCTAAGTGCACAGACTTCAACAAATGACTTTGGCCAACTATACGCACTATTGACAGCATGATGTCCTTCAATATGAAGGAAATTTCATATACTTCTCACTCGGCCATCCTCAGATGGCTAAAATGATATGCAATCATACCATTACCCAGAGCAATGGCAGGCACAGGAAAGACAACCATGACCGATAATAATACAATGGCATATTTTGATGAAAGAAAGTATAAAGGTATAGAATGGATCTTTTGAATAACTTGTGAATGTAACTTCTTAAAAATTCGAAAATCAATACGCTTCAATAAGTGTGATCAAGCATGAAGTTGCCACATGGTAGCCCGTGCATGCACGATGATAGTTAACAACAAACAATTTTAAATGTCGATGAAAACATAACTACTGCCTTGGTTTCAGAAATTTAGCACTCGGACAAATCAAATATACATACTTT